>LUCM01009260.1:0-40717 GCA_008360955.1 Fasciolopsis buskii
TGATGATGATGATGATGATGATGATGATGATGATGATGATGATGATGATGATGATGATGATGATGATGATGATGATGATGTTGATGATTCTTCGTCCAACGCTGTGACTAATTGTCATTCTTCGTGATAAAAACTGGTGTCCGCCAGAAAATTTCCGCAGTCAGATCTAAAGTGTATAAGGCGATCTCGCTGTCGGTACGATCCCCTCGGACAGAAAATCAGCCCCCGATTCGCTGTTCAGTCTCTGCCAATGGCAGCTAAAATCACCGGCGGTCATCACAATTTCCGTTGAACACACATTTCGGAGTAATCGATAAAACCCCGTAGAACCCGTCTTTCGTCTCAGGGGAACCGCAATCAGAGGCCACATCCACAGACACGATGAAGAAACAACGACACTTCAATTGGCTGCTACTGACACCCACAGCACTAGTTAACTGAAATGAATACCAAAGACTGTTGTCTGAGATCCAGTCCAACAGTACTCACTCCGCCCACATGCTCAGAGCGATCCTAAAGCCAGCCTGACCACGAGCACTCAAAATCGGATCACCGGAAGAGTGAGGCAAAGAAGTTGTATCTGGGATACGAAGTGTGATCACGGAAATGGAATCTTCAAAGCACGTTTTGGAGACAGCATACATATACTTAAAAGGTTTCAATAATTCTCGCCTGGGCGGCCTGCTGCCATACTTGGCTGAGCGTGAACACATTGAAGAATTATAATTGAAATGAACAATAAAGTTTAAGTAATGCGTCCAAACCATTTCATCCTTTTCCACTAATACTGCCATCAGCCGGAATTCTTCGTGGCAGACTGGATGGTTTCCATTTCGGAAGAGCGCAAATTACAAAGATTCCCTAAAAAGACAATGATGGAGATATTCGGGCGATCGATAGTTCGCATCTGCCCACATCGCGGAAGGGGTTTTGATTTGGGAACCCTAGACGAAGCATTTTGACCGTAGTCTCACCCACAAGGCAGTGGGCGTTTATCACTATACACCGCGCTCAATCCAATGGGTGGTGCACTCCTGATTATCCTGCGCGATGACCTATGCGGTACAGAAGTCATGTTTTCAACTATTCCTTGAGGTTTTTGGATTAATACTGCTAGGAAGTCCAGTCACAAGGCAGGAGAACGATTGGGATTCTCAACCAAATTCTTTGATTGCAACAAAAATTTGAGTAGTTGAGTAGAAGCCCATATGCTTAGACTAACTATCCTCCCATACAATTTTCCCACTGAGGTTATAATTCAAATCATCCCCCAACCTGAAGGACCAAGAGACTACTTCGTCAGATCCCTCTACTCACTGGCCTTCCAAGCATGGTCGAATATTCGGCTTAAGATGAGCCATCTTGTGTAGCCCGTTAGGTCATGGAGGCATGCAAGCCATCACACCATGCCAAGGTGCAGTCTCACAGCGACTTAACGGTAATAAATACTAAAACAATATCCTTGTCTCGAATCAAAGGCCGAAGCAACTGCGGTGACGTCAAATTGGCTTTCCCCAATCGACAAATAGGAATATGATCCCGGATTTTTCTCACAGCGGAAGCACAAATGTAGTGAAGCGACCTGTCAAGTAGCCATTACCATCTACTACAAGGGGGGAGGGGGAACCCGTAAAGGTAAACTTGAATTTTGGAGGAAGGGTGCATGGGACTATATAAGGTCTCACTAGGTCAGGCATGGTAACAGCCATCTACTACCAGTACTGAAAAACTTTTATTGGACAAAACCTGACCTTCTAGGTTGTTTGTACAGAAACAACATCAGTTCGGAATTTTAAAAGCTCCAAAAGACTGTCCAATCATGACCAACTAACCCCGCAGTGTGTTCCATTTAGAAAAATTCAATAAAGAAATCAATAATAACTGGATATCATCAGATTTATTGGCGGGATTTATTACTTTCAATGGGGCAAGGAAACATGAGGTCACTGGACACAATTTGCTATGGCTGGTGTTCGACTACTGACTAGATATGTGCAGTACAACCACGTGGTTGGGAGATCGCCGGCGCTTAGAAACGCGGAACACGAGCTCGGAACAAATCCAGTTTCTTCCGGAGCTGAGATTTTACCTGCTCTGAACAGAACGCTGCTGCAATTGCGTTTTCGCACACCCGAAACACATCAGTTTCCGTCAATCCACAATATTCCACCGCCAGTTGGAATTCATTGGATAGATTGGAACAGAACACACCCTTGTCATCGGTCTGAAACATCAAGAAAGAAACGCTCGTCGTCAATACTACACTGAAAACCTTTGACAGTCCTTACGAGAATTCAATTAGTGCCTTAGTATTATCCCATCAGCTAGCATAAATTACTTCTGGACGCACCAAAGTTGTTTTTTCCCGCGACAATGTTCAATGATAAGCGGCAGTTTTAGTGGCAAAACCCAAGGATTGACTGCTCCTCTGGAGTGCACCTTCTCGGAGAAACTGACCCAGTTTATTGAGTTGGAACAGCCGCTACCTCTGACGAGTGGGATAGCTGCCCTAGGTGCAGCACATCAAAAAAGTGGATTGCAAATCAAAAATGGTAGTCAAGGAACTACTTGATATTTCTTGGAAGCTGGAAGGTCCGGTGTACAGTATCACATGATTCTCATTTAGCCGGGATGGCAGACAGAAATAGCTTGCGGACTGAAGCTGTTCGTCGTTTGGACGCACACGACCATCGGTGTTGGCGTAGCACGGCCGTACCAGAGTAGAATTCTGGAAACGCATCTCATAAAATAAGTAAAGCAGGATCAGGTTGCGTGTCCGAATCTTCAATGGTGCACTTGACACTTACGTATCATTTTCGATTCCTCATTTCATAACAACCATGCAGTAAATAAGACTTCTTCAAAAGAAAACGAAACTGAAACACTAAAATCTATTGATGTTGACAATTACGATGCACTTAAAAATTTTCCATGTTACAATTGGTAGGATTTTCTTACTTCCGAGGCATAAAGTACCAGCAAATATCACGAACTTAGTAACAGGGTTCCCTAGTTATATTTGTTTCCAGACTTTAATAAGACGAACTAAATATGCGTGACCTTGGTTGTGTGGGTAGATGCATCTGAACATGAAAAATGAAATCGTACTGGAATACGAAAACTTCATAACCACTTTTGGGAGGGCCTTAGAATAAATACAATAAATAATAACACACTCGCTTATTCAACGGAAACAGTTATTTAATCGAGCGTTCTGCACACGATTACGCGTATATTCACAGGCTGAAGATAATCATCTGCTTGTTGAACTCCAAATTATGGTTAATCACGAACAGAAAAATTTCCGTTTAAGAAAGATCTTGATTTACATCAAAGTTGGCCTTGCGTCAAAATCGTTTAAGCGCGCCGGATTAATCGCTTAAATTGACGTCGTGACAGTGAATCAGTGAGCGGGAAAAAATAAAATCTTTTCATACCACAATGTAGAGGGTAATGAACTGGTTAAAAAACTTTGGTCAATTAAGATTTTGTGGTTACGCTTTTCCAGCGTCCTAAACTAAACGGGACCACCATTTAAATCACCTGGGTGCAAGGTATGGCTTCATATAAAAGCATGCCACGATCCGAATCTTGATTCAATCCAAACTATATTTCGTGTCTTGATGTGATGGTTTAATGAGGTAACCTACCTGACCAGTGGATACTGAGGACGAAATTCTAAAATTAGTTGGAGTATGAGGTAAAAACAACTTCACACTGGAGGCAAATCAAAGTGGCCAAAAGCTATGTTGATGCCAGGTCAGCCGACTTCGTTGCCTCAGTCGAAGCCAGAATTAGAAGGTACCGGATCAAGGCCTGCCAACAACTCACACGACACAAACGCACGCACATCATTCCGAACAACCAGAGGAAAGCTACAGAAACAATACGAACGGATAAAAATATAGTCGTCCTGTCCACAGACAAAGGTAACACGATCGCGATACGGGCTGACTCCGACCATACAGAAAAAGTAACAGCTACACAGTAATGAAACAACTTATCAACCGGCCATAGGAAACCCTAAAAAACAGCCAAGAGGCAAAATCTCGAAGACAATAATGAGGACCAAGAAAGCCAAGAAGATTGCAAGAATCTATTTCCCAAACTATGCTGACTTCCTAAGGAACACAGGCCACAAATCTCATTAAGCTTAATTGTCGCGTCGACAACATCCTCAGGTTAAAAGTTAGCCAAGTATCTCTTCCGTCGCCTACGTCTGTCCCCGCCAGAAGACGACGCTGTCTTCCCCAAACAGATCAAAGACTTCAAACTGAACACAAAAGAAATGATGGTTTCGTCTGATGTTACATCGTTATTCATGAACATCCCAGGATAGATGGCATTAGAATGGATTCGGCATATGATAGAAAACGATCCTAGTCTCCCTGAGAAGACGATGATGCCAACGAAGGACATAATGAGTCTGCTGAACCTATGCTTAGAGAAGCGTCTACGGTTCGACGGGAAGATATACAGACAAGGGGCACACCGATGGGATCACAGCTCTCACGTTTCATGGTAGATGCAGTCAAGAAACAATTCTAAGTCAAAGCTTTCGAAACCCTCTAACCTCGTCTGTGGATCAGGTACGTGGACGACACATTTGCGTTTCTCGAAAAATCCAAACTGAACGAATTCCACATGCACCTAAATACTAGCATCCGGGATCGAACTTACAGGGGAAGAAGAATGCGAAACAACATTGCAGTCAGTAAACATTCTTATCAGGAGCAAAGCCGACGCAGCATAAAAACGCCAGTCTACGAAAACCCGACAATAACTGAACGTATCTTGGATTACAACAGCGGCCATTCAAATTATCACTAAAGAAACTGCGTGCACACCTGATCCACCGACCGTGCACACATTGCAACGCAACAGAACCATAGGAGACAGAAAGATGGGAACTTTAAAACCTGCTCATTGCAAACGGATGCCCACAGTTTCATCAGCTTTTGTACTTCGGGCGACAATAAAATGAATAAAAACACGAAAAGCATTAACACGATAACATGTATGAGGAGGGGATCAGAGGCCGAAGTGTCTGTTGAAACTTTTGGACACCCGAAAACCCATGGAAACATTGCCATGCACCTTGTTCAATGGCAAAGGTCGCGTGGATCATCGTGATCAGAATTACTGGTTTCTATAAAAAGAGCGAAAATGCAAAGAGAACAGGGAATGGAACCATACAAGCAGGAAAAGAAAAGTGCCGCAGAAGCCAACACGTAGAATACAGTCTACCTATACAAACGCACTTTTCCGATTATTTTGATGCGACAAAAAATGACAACACGATCACCACTGTTCACGGTTCGCTCCCATTTCCTTCAGCGTGTCAATCCAGCTAGCTGACGGACCCCAATCACAACGGCAAAAGATATTTATTTTAACCTAGCTCATTAATTATTTTCTTATTCCACATTGTCACGACATCTAATGACCTCCACGAGACTTTTGCAACTGAGCGGGAGGGGGACAGAAAATAAGGCACGCTATGGTAGGCGAGTGCTCGCAATACATAATACGTGATCTAAATAACGAAATCTATTAAGCTTAATACGCTGAGATAAGGTGTTTTCAGGACCGGTATCTAAAACTAGATTCCTCATCCCTACATTATTCATCCAGTCACTCCATCCAATCCCAGTCACACTACGCAGACACTGACAGTCGAAAACCTCCAAACGACGAACATCGCCCTCACGCATACACCAAGACTCGCAACCATATAACAGAACTGAGCGCACTGCGTTACAGTACACACTTCAGTGAAATATCAGGCCGATGCCACAAGTGCTTCAGTCCAGCGTACGCCGCTAAAACTTTGGGTACACGTGTGCTCACCTACACCGCCATGTCACCGTTCGTCGGCACGCAGCTATCAAGGTAAGTGAAACGGTCCACAATCGTTAGTTCCTCTCCATCCAATATCAAGTATGGGACTAATGTCGTCCAGTCTTGTAACAGCACTTAACAATTTGAAGGTGCAAGGCACATGCTAAACCGAGCCACAGACCTCAAGAGTCTGTTTAGTGCGCATTGTGCACGGTTATCAGATTAAGACAGACATAGGAAGTCGTCCTCATGATCTAGGTCACAAAGCTTCATACCATTTCCCAGTTCGACCCTTACATCTTGGAGACTTCTTAAATCACCTTTCATCACCTCGTCCATGAAGAGGGTAAACATAAATCGAACACCGCTAGTGGTTTCGGATGAACATTACTGTGTACCCTCAGGCGTCCACAGGTATGCAAGTGCAATGTTCACAGAAGGACCATGAACTTCGCTAACATACCATTTCGGCAGAGCACTGAATAGAACTACTTGATCGAATGCACCTTTTTAGGTCGAGAAGGACTACGATCGTAGGGAGGCGATGTGTGTGTGGCGCGTTTCAGCTAACTGTCGAAGGATGAAAATCTGGCCGGTATAACCTCGATGAGGATGAAACCTGGCCTGTGGTTCGCGATGTTACTCTCGCGGATCAATGTCAAAGTAATATTATTAAAGCTAAGATCTTAGTAACTATCGGAACTGAACTAATTCCACGACGACTGCTGCAGTCACACCGTGTGAACTTCTTGAAGATGGATACAATCAGTGACTCACTCCACGATAACGGAACACGCTCCTCGTTCCAAATATTACAAAGCAGGGAGGTAAATGATTTTATCAGGATTGCTCTGTCCACTTTTAAAAGAACTGAGGAGAGTTCGTCGGGACCGGCCACTTTCCCCCCATTCAGCAATCGAACATTCGATTCCACTTCCAATTCCGTTGGAGGGTTAAGAGACACCTCCCAAGGATTCGCAGTTTTGGTACTCCGACTAACCACATCAGTGGGCGGCCAACTGAACTGCTCCTTGATGTGTACAGCTCAACGGTCGAATCTTCGATGTTTGGTACGAATGAGTTCCACACTTTCACTGTGCATGACTTCACCAAATAAAGTTCGCCGCCCACCGGTGTCGTGTATAAGCTCACACAGTCTGCTTGTTACTTGGAACAGCTGCTACTTCCAATTCTTCAGCCGTCTTAACTCGCCAGTTTCCACGGTTATTCTTGAGGCTTTTCGTCAATTCACAATGCGGATGTCGTCATATCTCAATAGGATTAGGGATCCGGCATTTTTACTCGATTACGTCCGGCGACCCTCACGAGATGCAGCATTCGTGAGGAGCTCTGGATTGAGGACCACAAGTGAAACCTCCCACAAAATCCATCGCTTCCCTGATTTGATGTTAACACCTAACCATATAGCTGCTCATCGAGGTTCCTAGGTCACCTGAGAGATTTACATGCAATTGGAGCAAATGGCCGAATCAGACAGACATCCAATGACCAACTGGGTCAGCGGTCTCTATCGACGGCCGTTGAAAAGTAGCGACAATTGTATTACAGATGACGCATGATCCGATTCGCTGTAAATGCTCCAGTGCGATCAACAGTTCTGGAGAGAACCACTCAAACGGTAGCTTAATGCGACAGGAAGGATCGAACACAGACAATCAAAGGTTTAGGTCGCCATTTGCACGTGGGACGGGAACTGTGTCAAAGCGAGACCACACCTTGACGTGATGTGACGGTCTACGTGCCTCCATGATCCAACGACCGATATAGGATGGATTATCTCAAGCCGAAGATCCAATCACGCCTGGAAGGTCAGTGGGTAGAGGCCTGACGAAGTAGTCTCCTGGTCCTCCAAGTCGGGGGTTAACAGTTCAGTCGGAAAAACGAATGGAAGAATAACTGATCCACGTATATGGGCTTCCACTCAGTTATACCCAGCTGCCTTGCGGTCAGGTTCTTGTCAGAACCAAAGGCTTTGGTTGAGAACCCTAATCGTTCTTCTACTTAGCGGCTGGACTCCCTAGCAGTACCAGTCCATTATTCCCCATGAGTTACACGCCTACAAAAAATTCCATACTGCATCGGTCGTCGCGCAGGATAATCAGAACCACGCTGCCCATTGCATCCAGCGGAGTGGGTAGTGATAAGTATGCTACTGCTCAGAATTCCATCTCTTCTATTCAACCTTTCTCTTCTATCTCCAACCCAATCTCTTTACCCCTTCTGCCTACCCATAGTGTTTCAACTGATCACACGCCCGATACTCGCAACGGTTCGTTGTCAAGTAGTGTAGTAGGTGGTTTTCAGTCTGCCACCTCACATTTTCTCAAGCCTCGTCAGCTTCTGAATCTGGGTCCCTTCAATGTGCGCACTTCAATGCAGGCTGGTCAACAGGCGTGTTTGGCTCTGACAACGGACTCACTTTCGATTGATTTCTGATGCATGGGTGAATCACGAATTCAGGATTAGAGTAGGATAATTCAACTGACTGCGCCTAATGTTTCGTCAAGGCATTTCCGGCACACTTCAGGAGACAAAGCAGCTCAAGCTATGGTTCAACGCNGTGTAGGGATAGTCTTGAGCGCGAAGGCTGAAGCAGCCCTTCCAGACTGGATCCCAACCAACAGTCGCTTGTGTGCCATGAGACTGCAGGGATCAGTCAGCGTCCGGAAGGATAGTAGTCTTAAGCGCGGTTTATTTCTTATACCGGCATGCGCCCCAACAAACTGCAGCACTGACATGCAGAAAGACGAGTTTTACAATGACCTCGTCACTCTTGTTCGGAAGAGCAAACGCTCTGACATTGTAGTGGTAGCAAGTGATTTTAATGCACAAGTTGGAAAACTTAGCGCATCGGAGTCCTGTTTAGGTGGGCGATGTGCCTTGCCTGCACAGCGAACAGACAACGGGGAAAGACTTCTCCAATTCTGTGCAGACAATCATTTATTCCTATCCAGTATGAATTTCCGACACAGTTTGCGTCGCACTGCGACATGGCGCTCTAACTTGACAGGAACTCTGAGTCAGATTGACCATATCGCGGTTAGCTACCATTGGCGCGATTCTGTCCTGAACTGTAGATCATATTGGACTACGTACGTCGATTCTGACCATTGCACCCATCTTCAAGAAGGGCACACGGAGTGACTGCAGCAATCATCGTGGGATTAGTTTAATTCCGATAGTCACTAAGGTGTTGGCTTCGGTAATGCTGCACCGGTTGACACCGATTCGCGAGAGCAATATCCGCAAACAGCAGGCCGGATTTCGTCCAGGTCGAGGTTGCATCGACAGATACTCGAAACGCGCCACACACGCACCGCCGCTCTACGATCGTAATCTTTCTCAACTTGAAAGGTGCTTTCGGCTCCGTGGATCGACCAGCACTACTCAGTGCTCTCCACCGGAAGGGTGTTCCATCTCACCATTCTTGTTCAACTTCGTCATGGACGAGGTGATGGAAGATACTTTAGGTTTCCGGGATGTAGGAGTCGAACTGGGAAATGGAAGGAAGCTATGTGACCTAGATTACGCAGATGACGTTGTGGGCCTTTTCGAGTCTCCGGACCATGCACAAAGGGCACTAGATAGACTCTCGAGGTAGGTCGCTCAGTTTCGTATGTGCACTGCACATGCACCTTCCAAGTGCAAAGTACTGTTGCAGGACTGGACGACAGCAGTATTGAACTTAGTGCTGAGCGGAGAGGAACTCACGATTGTAGACTATTTCACCTACCTCGGTAGCTGTGTGTCCAACGATGGTAGATCGACAGTGTAGGTAAATATGCGTACATCCAAGGCTCGGGAAGCTTACGCTGGACTGAAGCACTTGTGACGTCGGCCTGATATTTCACTGAAGTTGAAAGGTCGTGTGTACTGTGACGCAGTGCGCTCAGCTCTGTTGCACAGTTGCTAGCCTTGGAGTATGCGTGTGGGCGATGCTCGTCGGCTAGAGGTTTTCGACCATCGATGTCTACGTAGTATGGCTAGGATTGGATGGAGTGACCGGGTGAGTAATGTGGAGGTCAGGAATCTAGTACCAGGTGCCAGCTTTCTGAACACCTTGTTTCATTTTATGAAACTTAGTAGACTACGCTGGTTGGGTCATGTGTTGCGTATGGCGAACACTCGTCTACCATATCGTGCCCTATTTTGTGTTCCTCCTAAGGAATGGAAGAAGCTATGTGGACGTCAACAGATGACGTGGCAACGCGGAATGAAAAAATGTGCAGAGAACTTAGGCAAAGTACGTGTCTCACGTCTTCGTGATTGGGGTCCGAAAGACTCGTCAACCAGCTGGCTGGATACACTGAAGGATATTGCAGTGAACTTTGAACAGTCGCGATCGTGTTGCCATTTTCTATCGAATCAGAATGATTGAAAACACGTGCGTTTGTACAGTTAGACTGTGTTCCGTGTGTTGGCTGCAGCAGCGTCCTATCTTTTCCCATCTGTGTAGGTCAAATCTGTTTCCTTTGGATATTCACTCTTTCTTGAGAAACATGTAACTCTGGGGAAAAGGCAGCGGTCAGTGAAGCTTGCCTTGGTGTTTAACGCTGAACGATTATGTTGATCATTTCCCTACCAATATCTTTATGATCGCGGCATATGTTCAAGCACCTTGGAGAAGCAACACGTAAAATGATGATTTTTATAGCGAAATCACTACTCGTGTTCACAGGAGCACTTCAAGGTTAGCCGTTGGATTTAATCCACAATTCAGAACGCCTAGTGTTTCAGAAACTTGCTTAGATGAGCGATGTGCCTTACCCGTTCAGCGTACAGATAACGAGAATAGGTTTACCCAGCTTCATACGGACAACTGGTTACCTCAGTTTAGTACAAATTTCCGACACATAACGCTCTAACTCTACAGATACTCCGTTTAATCGATCATATCGTAGTAAGCTACCGGAGGTGCAGTTCTGTCCAGAACTGTAGATCCTGCTGGAACACATAGGATCGAACCGCGAATTAGTTCTAATAAGATTCTCGCTGCAGCTCAATAATTTAGAAAGTAAACGCTAAACCCGGTTAGAGATAAAATACCTGCCTGATCCAGGTGCTTACATCAATTACGAGCAGAAACTACTAGGCCAGTTAATCAATTCAACGAACATCAATATAAAACAGAATCGCTATATTGAGCGGGTGCCGCAGCTGACAGCAGATTTCGCCTACGGTCATATATGCAATGTCCATCAAAGACATTGGATCTCTCAAATGCAGCTGAATCCAATGCGGAAAAACAGGCTTTCTAACTACGGGAAGATGGAAGACGGCATTTCAGATATCAAGCGACGAAAAGCCTGAAGAAAGACCATAAAAAGCGATGGGTTTAATTGGCCGGATATACGAAACCGGCAGGTAACACCGGCCAAACGTTGTATAAGTCCGTAAGCGACACGGATAAGTTGTCAACTTCTGTCAGTCAAACCATATGCGACAGGAATGGAGAATTTTTCATTGCAAAAAGTAGACATCTGATCGCTGAACCGTATACTTCGGCGAGAAGTCTAGTCGGCCACACGATAATGTGACTACTTCGACGTCAACAATCGCGAATCATCCGGAAGCGTCACTTGATCCCTCACCACCATTCAGCTATTGGAGCGTAGAAGCCCAGCCGGTTCCAACGAACTTTTCCCATTTCTTTCCCAATTGGGTGGAGGTGTGCTGGTTAGACCACTTGCGTCTTGCTCTGTGACATTCAGAACAAGGAACGTATTCTCTTAATATGCGACTAGTCATTGGTCACATCAGCCTTCAGCAAGAAAACATACAATAGCCGTGGTAACCAGCGCAGAACCAGTTTAGTTCCGACGGCTACTGATATTTTTGCGTCCTCTGTCACCAATTTGCAAGTGAAATGTCCGCGATCAAAAATCCAGATTTCTGTCAGGTCGAGATCGCATTGATCAGATTTTTATGCCCCGTCTTCTCGTTGTATATGTGCCTTTACCAAAATTCGAGTGAATGCCGGGTGTTGTACACCAGGCTGACTGAAGTTTGATAATCAGTATAAGAGAAACGGCTAACCCTTATTGCAAACCAATTTTAGAAAAGTTCATGAATCAAACGACTTTGTGTTAATCTGCATCTGTTCACGAAGGGTGCACTGGGCACCCGGGTCACGTGTTGATTCTCGAGAAATGATCGCTGAGTTTGATTTTGTTCTTATTACCCTGATGTAAATAATGTTTAAGCTACACTACCATCGGTCAATTTAGGAGTAGGAAAAAATCTGTCGTCGCCAGGCGTCTTACTATAAGTGACCCTATGCGCCCGTGGTCGTGCTAGGGCTGGAAGCGACCACATCATTCCAGACTAAGTAACGAAAACTCGTTCTTGTTCAATGTAGTTTCCTCTTTCAATACAACTGGATGCAACCATTCAAAATGTCACTTCTCATGGGCCTTTGACGTCATGGCATATACACTTACGAAATGAGTGCCTAATGTAAAAAAGAGTTAAAAACCGCTGAACAAAATCAGCATTTTGGTCAAGAACACAACTACTTTTTCATCTTGTTAATCAGGTGGGTTATTTGCGAGCGCAACATTCGGCGATTCACAGAAAAAGTTCGGAAAAGGGGCTTACGCAAAGACAAACCGGCTGCCCCAGCTGGAGCCAATATCGCAGGTGATGCGAAGTGTAATCCCGGACAGTCCGTGTTCTCACGTTAGAGGTGAGACAAATTTCTGCAGTGAAGGGAGATACGTCAGCACAACGCGCGGAAAGTTAAAAGTGTCAAACGCCAAACTTCAACCACCAATATGCGATAACAGAACAAACATTCACCAACACAACCAAGCGAAAGGAGAAAAAACGACCTATCCGTAATGTCCGACCTAACCGAACCAACGGCTTGGTTGTCCCTAGCTGAAAACAAAGGCCTAAACGCCCAACATCGTCAAGAGAGCTGCAGCTGTCTAATTAAAAACATTTACCAACCGCATCGTCGACAGATATATATATATATATATATGCAGGAAGTAGTATCTGGATGCGTAAACAAAATTTGCCCGGGAGCACACGACCGGTTTCGCGGTTATTGTCGCTCGTCAGGTATGCGTACCCGATGCTCTCTTGTCCAAACATCCACATACTTGTACACTCCGAATTGATTGATATTTCTCACCAGAATCGAATCTGTAGCAACAGGAGTGTGCATGGAAGCTCTTCGTCGAAGAGTCCACAGAAGAATCACAACTGTGATTCGTTGATAATTTTTTGTGAGTTGGGCTGAGCCAACCTATATATATCTTAATATTGGTAGGATTTTCTTACTTCCGAGGCATAAAGTACCAGCAAATATCACGAACTTAGTAACAGGGTTCCCTAGTTATATTTGTTTCCAGACTTTAATAAGACGAACTAAATATGCGTGACCTTGGTTGTGTGGGTAGATGCATCTGAACATGAAAAATGAAATCGTACTGGAATACGAAAACTTCATAACCACTTTTGGGAGGGCCTTAGAATAAATACAATAAATAATAACACACTCGCTTATTCAACGGAAACAGTTATTTAATCGAGCGTTCTGCACACGATTACGCGTATATTCACAGGCTGAAGATAATCATCTGCTTGTTGAACTCCAAATTATGGTTAATCACGAACAGAAAAATTTCCGTTTAAGAAAGATCTTGATTTACATCAAAGTTGGCCTTGCGTCAAAATCGTTTAAGCGCGCCGGATTAATCGCTTAAATTGACGTCGTGACAGTGAATCAGTGAGCGGGAAAAAATAAAATCTTTTCATACCACAATGTAGAGGGCAATGAACTGGTTAAAAAACTTTGGTCAATTAAGATTTTGTGGTTACGCTTTTCCAGCGTCCTAAACTAAACGGGACCACCATTTAAATCACCTGGGTGCAAGGTATGGCTTCATATAAAAGCATGCCACGATCCGAATCTTGATTCAATCCAAACTATATTTCGTGTCTTGATGTGATGGTTTAATGAGGTAACCTACCTGACCAGTGGATACTGAGGACGAAATTCTAAAATTAGTTGGAGTATGAGGTAAAAACAACTTCACACTGGAGGCAAATCAAAGTGGCCAAAAGCTATGTTGATGCCAGGTCAGCCGACTTCGTTGCCTCAGTCGAAGCCAGAATTAGAAGGTACCTCCTAAACGAACATGCATACCAACAGCTGCGGATCAAGGCCTGCCAACAACTCACACGACACAAACGCACGCACATCATTCCGAACAACCAGAGGAAAGCTACAGAAACAATACGAACGGATAAAAATATAGTCGTCCTGTCCACAGACAAAGGTAACACGATCGCGATACGGGCTGACTCCGACCATACAGAAAAAGTAACAGCTACACAGTAATGAAACAACTTATCAACCGGCCATAGGAAACCCTAAAAAACAGCCAAGAGGCAAAATCTCGAAGACAATAATGAGGACCAAGAAAGCCAAGAAGATTGCAAGAATCTATTTCCCAAACTATGCTGACTTCCTAAGGAACACAGGCCACAAATCTCATTAAGCTTAATTGTCGCGTCGACAACATCCTCAGGTTAAAAGTTAGCCAAGTATCTCTTCCGTCGCCTACGTCTGTCCCCGCCAGAAGACGACGCTGTCTTCCCCAAACAGATCAAAGACTTCAAACTGAACACAAAAGAAATGATGGTTTCGTCTGATGTTACATCGTTATTCATGAACATCCCAGGATAGATGGCATTAGAATGGATTCGGCATATGATAGAAAACGATCCTAGTCTCCCTGAGAAGACGATGATGCCAACGAAGGACATAATGAGTCTGCTGAACCTATGCTTAGAGAAGCGTCTACGGTTCGACGGGAAGATATACAGACAAGGGGCACACCGATGGGATCACAGCTCTCACGTTTCATGGTAGATGCAGTCAAGAAACAATTCTAAGTCAAAGCTTTCGAAACCCTCTAACCTCGTCTGTGGATCAGGTACGTGGACGACACATTTGCGTTTCTCGAAAAATCCAAACTGAACGAATTCCACATGCACCTAAATACTAGCATCCGGGATCGAACTTACAGGGGAAGAAGAATGCGAAACAACATTGCAGTCAGTAAACATTCTTATCAGGAGCAAAGCCGACGCAGCATAAAAACGCCAGTCTACGAAAACCCGACAATAACTGAACGTATCTTGGATTACAACAGCGGCCATTCAAATTATCACTAAAGAAACTGCGTGCACACCTGATCCACCGACCGTGCACACATTGCGACGCAACAAAACCATAGAAAACAGAAGGATAGCCTTTAAACCCGTTCAAATGACGTTGGTTGCATGAGTTTCTGCAACTCTTTGTTAAGTGTTTTTTGATCTATAAAAGATACTTCCCACAACGGGCACAACATATTCGCATGAAATAGACTCAGCCCCTTGGGTTGTGCACTATAAGCAGGCATGTTTCTTACACACGATCATAACCTACACCTGCAGAGACCTAAACTCCATTACCTCTGGTAGTTAGGATGAGGTGACAACCAAATGTTTCCCGGTTCCTAATCGCAAATGACCTCAAGACGCTATGTGGCTATTTACTGTTTCTACTTCCATGCTTCTTATGGCCGTCTGCTACCAACAGTACTGTGAACACTAAACACAATGGGCCGCGTATGTTAGCGAACCCGTATAATCAGCATTCAGTAGATATTCTATAACCAACAAGTACTGGCGGAAAATCCGAACAGTTGACCACTAATAAAATAAGAGTTCGACCAAAACACTGGATTTCTTGAGAAGCCTATAAAGACCACAATCATAGTCATCTGCCTCCAACGGATTCGACTTAGCCCTCATTCGTTAGTTCGATAAGCTGAAATAGGTATAAACTCGTTAAGTCAAACGAAAAACAAAATACAGAACTTACCTACCGAGGGGAATCTGGGCAGCGACTATCATTTTCCGTGTTTCCAACGCATCGACGTTGTGATACGACGCGATCGTTTGAGATAAGCTCGTAACGTGACCAAGACGATCAGGCACGTGCTGTTGTAGAAATTGCAGCCACTCACTCGCTGAACCTGATAGCTCAGCGAAGTGCACTGTGGTCTTTAGACCGTTAGCTCGTGCTTTGTTCAGTGCAGACACATAATCTAATAATGACCCGACCTGGAAAGAAAGGCCACAAAACAAATACTATTTTGGCTGGATTGCCTGTTCCAAACCGCAAAAATATTTCACCACGAATATGTAATAGTAAAAATGGTGAATTTTGGGTTTGTCCGGTCATATTTCATAATGAAGAAATAAAGGACCGTTCCGAAGGAAGCACACTGGCTAACTGATATACTTACGCTTGGATTCCCGCTCAAATCTACGCCCATCACCAGCTCGGGCCATAAACGAGCTGCTTCGATTGCAAGTGTGACCGCCTGCTGACCATTAACTACGCCTCGAGCGCGATCGATTGAGATAAGCAGACGAGCCACGATTCGCCCTGTCAACACACTGGGAGAACTCTTAACACCTTCAATAACGCCGAGGAGATAGTCTCTATAAGTTGGCAGCGGACGCAAGGTAGTACGCAGCTCCAGGTAGACAACTCCATCCGAAGAGAACTCCTCAACAACATCCGTAGTCACCTAAACCGAGATTTGCAAACATTCGTAAACATAAAGAAACTATGTGTATAACGCGATGCAAATAAGAAGCTGAAAGGCTGTTTTGCATCATATTGCGGAAACAATACAAAGGGTAGTTTGGGTGACCAGTGACGTAAAAGTCAGTTACATTTGGCTCCTAGAGGGCAAAGTGTAACAGGTGGGTTAGGGGGAAAGAATGGGATATCCTGCAGGTTTCGGGGCCCGCTTCAGCAGCGCCGAGTGATCCAGTCGATTACTGCCTGCATGACAGCTGCAGAATCACCGAGCACAACGACGCTGTCCGAAAACTCCAGATTTGTGATATAGACTGATGGGCTGAGGTGGATGCCTAGATGGTGCATCACCGCGACCCTCAGTCAAATCGATGGTATAATTGAACGAAACCAGGAGAAGTGGATAACCCTGACCCACTGCAGAATGAATGGCAAATTCTGAAGACCTGTCGTCTTAGCATTAACGAGACCCTGGTAGGTATGACATCACGTTCTATTAGTTCCCACGATTAACTGAGTTGGATGCAGCGCAGATATTAATGAAACGAGTTATGCTGGACTATTGGAACTTGTGGCGGTGTTCCAGAACTCGGCACAGTGTAAATCTTTGGTCAGCGGAACTTCTCAAATCTAAATCCTAGTGCGGCGATCTCTCGCAGCTGCAAAGAGAATAAGCAGTAAATGGAAAATCTATGGGGCGATGTCAATCAGATTGATGCCTCTGTAGTTCTCATAGACCGTTCGGTTGACAGGTCGGTTAAGACGTTGACGGAAGTGCACTAACCATCTGGATTTTCATATGGTTTTCAGGGATGGGTTAGACTGTTGTGTCGAGTAGACATAACCCAGATTTGCATCGCCTACTCCAAGCATACCGGGTGAGAAAAGAGCCTGCCGAAGTCATCAGTTCCTGAAGCGATCTACATTTTCTCAGTTATACTTATCTAATACTTCTCGCAACCTAATCTAGCCGAACATGTACCTACACCTAATAGCAGGTGGTATTCTAAGCTTCCCGATATTGGAGCCTCTTTTGCCTTGGTTGAAAGCAGAAGAGTAGTTGTAGAGATCCTGAAAGCTTCATAATTAAGGAAATCATATGGAAGGAAAGCAGAAAACGAAATCAGGAAGACATAAATAATCCACATCAGTGCTAAACACTGAATTCTCAAACGGGTGGTAGAAAAGGGCAGATGACCGAGTCTACCCAGACATCGATCAGTTCCGATCAGAAGTCCAACATTATTTCGGTCACAACGAGACCACACCTTGACGTGATGTGACGGTCTACGTGCCTCCATGATCCAACGACCGATATAGGATGGATTATCTCAAGCCGAAGATCCAATCACGCCTGGAAGGTCAGTGGGTAGAGGCCTGACGAAGTAGTCTCCTGGTCCTCCAAGTCGGGGGTTAACAGTTCAGTCGGAAAAACGAATGGAAGAATAACTGATCCACGTATATGGGCTTCCACTCAGTTATACCCAGCTGCCTTGCGGTCAGGTTCTTGTCAGAACCAAAGGCTTTGGTTGAGAACCCTAATCGTTCTTCTACTTAGCGGCTGGACTCCCTAGCAGTACCAGTCCATTATTCCCCATGAGTTACACGCCTACAAAAAATTCCATACTGCATCGGTCGTCGCGCAGGATAATCAGAACCACGCTGCCCATTGCATCCAGCGGAGTGGGTAGTGATAAGTATGCTACTGCTCAGAATTCCATCTCTTCTATTCAACCTTTCTCTTCTATCTCCAACCCAATCTCTTTACCCCTTCTGCCTACCCATAGTGTTTCAACTGATCACACGCCCGATACTCGCAACGGTTCGTTGTCAAGTAGTGTAGTAGGTGGTTTTCAGTCTGCCACCTCACATTTTCTCAAGCCTCGTCAGCTTCTGAATCTGGGTCCCTTCAATGTGCGCACTTCAATGCAGGCTGGTCAACAGGCGTGTTTGGCTCTGACAACGGACTCACTTTCGATTGATTTCTGATGCATGGGTGAATCACGAATTCAGGATTAGAGTAGGATAATTCAACTGACTGCGCCTAATGTTTCGTCAAGGCATTTCCGGCACACTTCAGGAGACAAAGCAGCTCAAGCTATGGTTCAACGCAGTGTAGGGATAGTCTTGAGCGCGAAGGCTGAAGCAGCCCTTCCAGACTGGATCCCAACCAACAGTCGCTTGTGTGCCATGAGACTGCAGGGATCAGTCAGCGTCCGGAAGGATAGTAGTCTTAAGCGCGGTTTATTTCTTATACCGGCATGCGCCCCAACAAACTGCAGCACTGACATGCAGAAAGACGAGTTTTACAATGACCTCGTCACTCTTGTTCGGAAGAGCAAACGCTCTGACATTGTAGTGGTAGCAAGTGATTTTAATGCACAAGTTGGAAAACTTAGCGCATCGGAGTCCTGTTTAGGTGGGCGATGTGCCTTGCCTGCACAGCGAACAGACAACGGGGAAAGACTTCTCCAATTCTGTGCAGACAATCATTTATTCCTATCCAGTATGAATTTCCGACACAGTTTGCGTCGCACTGCGACATGGCGCTCTAACTTGACAGGAACTCTGAGTCAGATTGACCATATCGCGGTTAGCTACCATTGGCGCGATTCTGTCCTGAACTGTAGATCATATTGGACTACGTACGTCGATTCTGACCATTGCACCCATCTTCAAGAAGGGCACACGGAGTGACTGCAGCAATCATCGTGGGATTAGTTTAATTCCGATAGTCACTAAGGTGTTGGCTTCGGTAATGCTGCACCGGTTGACACCGATTCGCGAGAGCAATATCCGCAAACAGCAGGCCGGATTTCGTCCAGGTCGAGGTTGCATCGACAGATACTCGAAACGCGCCACACACGCACCGCCGCTCTACGATCGTAATCTTTCTCAACTTGAAAGGTGCTTTCGGCTCCGTGGATCGACCAGCACTACTCAGTGCTCTCCACCGGAAGGGTGTTCCATCTCACCATTCTTGTTCAACTTCGTCATGGACGAGGTGATGGAAGATACTTTAGGTTTCCGGGATGTAGGAGTCGAACTGGGAAATGGAAGGAAGCTATGTGACCTAGATTACGCAGATGACGTTGTGGGCCTTTTCGAGTCTCCGGACCATGCACAAAGGGCACTAGATAGACTCTCGAGGTAGGTCGCTCAGTTTCGTATGTGCACTGCACATGCACCTTCCAAGTGCAAAGTACTGTTGCAGGACTGGACGACAGCAGTATTGAACTTAGTGCTGAGCGGAGAGGAACTCACGATTGTAGACTATTTCACCTACCTCGGTAGCTGTGTGTCCAACGATGGTAGATCGACAGTGTAGGTAAATATGCGTACATCCAAGGCTCGGGAAGCTTACGCTGGACTGAAGCACTTGTGACGTCGGCCTGATATTTCACTGAAGTTGAAAGGTCGTGTGTACTGTGACGCAGTGCGCTCAGCTCTGTTGCACAGTTGCTAGCCTTGGAGTATGCGTGTGGGCGATGCTCGTCGGCTAGAGGTTTTCGACCATCGATGTCTACGTAGTATGGCTAGGATTGGATGGAGTGACCGGGTGAGTAATGTGGAGGTCAGGAATCTAGTACCAGGTGCCAGCTTTCTGAACACCTTGTTTCATTTTATGAAACTTAGTAGACTACGCTGGTTGGGTCATGTGTTGCGTATGGCGAACACTCGTCTACCATATCGTGCCCTATTTTGTGTTCCTCCTAAGGAATGGAAGAAGCTATGTGGACGTCAACAGATGACGTGGCAACGCGGAATGAAAAAATGTGCAGAGAACTTAGGCAAAGTACGTGTCTCACGTCTTCGTGATTGGGGTCCGAAAGACTCGTCAACCAGCTGGCTGGATACACTGAAGGATATTGCAGTGAACTTTGAACAGTCGCGATCGTGTTGCCATTTTCTATCGAATCAGAATGATTGAAAACACGTGCGTTTGTACAGTTAGACTGTGTTCCGTGTGTTGGCTGCAGCAGCGTCCTATCTTTTCCCATCTGTGTAGGTCAAATCTGTTTCCTTTGGATATTCACTCTTCCTTGAGAAACATGTAACTCTGGGGAAAAGGCAGCGGTCAGTGAAGCTTGCCTTGGTGTTTAACGCTGAACGATTATGTTGATCATTTCCCTACCAATATCTTTATGATCGCGGCATATGTTCAAGCACCTTGGAGAAGCAACACGTAAAATGATGATTTTTATAGCGAAATCACTACTCGTGTTCACAGGAGCACTTCAAGGTTAGCCGTTGGATTTAATCCACAATTCAGAACGCCTAGTGTTTCAGAAACTTGCTTAGATGAGCGATGTGCCTTACCCGTTCAGCGTACAGATAACGAGAATAGGTTTACCCAGCTTCATACGGACAACTGGTTACCTCAGTTTAGTACAAATTTCCGACACATAACGCTCTAACTCTACAGATACTCCGTTTAATCGATCATATCGTAGTAAGCTACCGGAGGTGCAGTTCTGTCCAGAACTGTAGATCCTGCTGGAACACATAGGATCGAACCGCGAATTAGTTCTAATAAGATTCTCGCTGCAGCTCAATAATTTAGAAAGTAAACGCTAAACCCGGTTAGAGATAAAATACCTGCCTGATCCAGGTGCTTACATCAATTACGAGCAGAAACTACTAGGCCAGTTAATCAATTCAACGAACATCAATATAAAACAGAATCGCTATATTGAGCGGGTGCCGCAGCTGACAGCAGATTTCGCCTACGGTCATATATGCAATGTCCATCAAAGACATTGGATCTCTCAAATGCAGCTGAATCCAATGCGGAAAAACAGGCTTTCTAACTACGGGAAGATGGAAGACGGCATTTCAGATATCAAGCGACGAAAAGCCTGAAGAAAGACCATAAAAAGCGATGGGTTTAATTGGCCGGATATACGAAACCGGCAGGTAACACCGGCCAAACGTTGTATAAGTCCGTAAGCGACACGGATAAGTTGTCAACTTCTGTCAGTCAAACCATATGCGACAGGAATGGAGAATTTTTCATTGCAAAAAGTAGACATCTGATCGCTGAACCGTATACTTCGGCGAGAAGTCTAGTCGGCCACACGATAATGTGACTACTTCGACGTCAACAATCGCGAATCATCCGGAAGCGTCACTTGATCCCTCACCACCATTCAGCTATTGGAGCGTAGAAGCCCAGCCGGTTCCAACGAACTTTTCCCATTTCTTTCCCAATTGGGTGGAGGTGTGCTGGTTAGACCACTTGCGTCTTGCTCTGTGACATTCAGAACAAGGAACGTATTCTCTTAATATGCGACTAGTCATTGGTCACATCAGTCTTCAGCAAGAAAACATACAATAGCCGTGGTAATCAGCGCAGAACCAGTTTAATTCCGAAAGCTGCTGACGTGGATAACGATGCATGATGAAAATCAGGACGACGAGAGATGACAAGACTGAGCATGAGGATGGATGATGGGGTTAAGGATCCGAATGGGTGATGAGAATGAGGATGGATGATGACGACGATAATGAGGATTGGTGATAACGATGGATGATGGGGATGGATGTTAACGAAGGTCGACCAACGATGGATGATCAAGATAGATAGCGACGATGGATGACGATGATGAACGATGAAGATGGATGATGAAGATGGGCAATTGCGATGCATGATTAGGATGGGTGATTGCGATGGATAATTAGTATGGGTGATTGCCTTGGATGAATTGAATGCGTGATGAGGGTGCGAATGGATGGGTAGGATGGACGATGCGAATGAGGACGAGGATGAGGGGGGATGATGATTATGAGCACGAGGATGGATTATGGGGTTCAGGATGCGGATGGTGCATCACGACAAAAATGAGGATTGGTGTTAACGATGGATGATGGAGATGGGTGTTAACGAAGGTCGACCAACGATGGATGATCACGATAGATGATGAAGATGGATGATGAGCACGGGTGATGACGATGGATCATGACGATGGATGTTGAGGAATGAGGATGAGGATGGGTGATGACGAGGGATGACGAGGCTGGAGGACGACGTCGTATATCAGATATAGTTTATGACGGTGGTTAATGACGATGAATGATGAGAAGAGAGATTAATGATGAAAAGGATAGATGGTGACGATGGATAATGAGGATGAACGATGAAGATGGATGATGAGGATGGGTGATTGCCACGGATGATTTGGATGCATGATGATGATGCATGATGAGGATAAGAATGGATGGGGAGCAAGGATGGTGGTTATGAGGATGAGGATGAAGAAAGATGATGACAATGACAATGAGGATGGATGATGGAGATCAAGATGCGGATGGATGAGGATGGATGATCACGATGAGAATGAGGATTGGTGATAACGATGGATGATGGGGATGGATGTTAACGAAGTACGATCAACGATGGATGATCACGATTGAGGATGAACATGGATGATGAGGATGGGTGATGACGATGGATGATGAGGAAGGAGGATGACGATGTATGACAAGGATATATGGTGACGATGGATGATGAGGATGAACGATGAAGATGGATGATGAGGAAGGGTGATTGCGACGGATGATGTCGATGCATGATGAGGATAAGAATGGATGGGGAGGATGAATGATGAGGATCAGGATGAGGGGGGATGATGACAATGAGCATGACGATGGATGATGGGGATCAGGATGCGGATGGATGATGAGGATGGGTGATGACGAGAGATGATTAGGATGGAGGATGACGATGTACATCAATGATAGATAATGACAATGAGTGATGACGATGGATGGTGAGAAGGGAGGTTAATGATGCATGACAAGGATAGATGGTGACGATGGATGATGAGGATGAACGATGAAGATAGATGAGGATGGCTGTTTGACACGGATGATGTGGATGCATGATCATGATGGATGATGAGAAAAAGAATGAGGATTGGTGATAACGATAAATGATGCGGATGGATGTTAACGAAGTACGATCAACGATGGATGATCACGATGGAGGATGAACATGAATGATGAGGATGGGTGATGACGATGGATGATGAGGGATGAGGATGAAGATCTATGAAAAGGATAGATGGCAAAAATGGATGATGAGGATGACCGATGAAGATGGATGATGAGGATGGGTGATTGCGACGGATGATGTGGATGCATGATGATGATGCATAATGAGGATAAGAATGGATGGGGAGGATGAATGATGAGGATCAGGATGAGGAGGGATGATGATAATGAGCATGACGATGGATGATGGGGATCCGGATGCGGATGGATGATGAGGATGGGTGATGACGAAAGATGATTAGGATGGAGGATGACGATGTACATCAATGATAGATGACAATGGATGATGACGATGGATGATGAGGAGGGAGGTTAACGATGTATGACCAGGATAGATGGTGACGATGGATGATGAGGTTGGGTGATTGCCACGGATGATTAGGATGGGTGATTGCGACGGATGATGGGGATGCACGATGACGTTGGATGAGGAGGATGGGAATCGATGAGGTGGATGAATGGTGAGGTTGAGGATGTGGAGGGATGATGACAATGACCTTCGTAACAAAAACATGGTGGCACATTCGTAGAAAATCACTGGGTGATCAATGGAACCATGAAATTTACTGAGTTCCTTCTTTCGTTCTGAAACCCAAAGATAACACGTGTGTGTGAACCCACTGGGCAGCGTAAAACAAATTTGAAGAAGCTATCGAATAGATTCAATGCAATTTTCTGCTACTAATTCCTATTGAAGGTTACGCTCCAGAAATTCATTTGTTATCCTGGCGTTGACCAGGTGACCACAGAAAGGTAAACTCGGTGGTAGATGACAATTCGATATCGTCCAGCTCCTTACTATAACTGGCATTGGGACCTAATGTGATTCCGTACCACTGGGCTTCAGGACCAGGATTGCTACTTCCCCCTGCGTTGTATGGTGAACTCTAACGGCCACGGGTTATTCCCCTTCCGCAACAATCACGCCTCAAATATGCCACTGAAAAAATCAACTGGTTATTAGTTTTTTCTATCTTCCACTTCTTTATAACGAACACAATCGTCCATATAGTTTTCAGTGGTGAAAAAGTCCGATACTGTGGCATCGCCTTTTTAAATCACCGCAGTCGACGAAGTTATATGTCCAGTGACAGACCGGCGCTGAAACAGCAGTTTTTAATGGCCCATCTCGAGATTCTATCATGCACTCCGAACTTAAGGAAAGACTTGAGATGCCAATGATCAAAATTTTAAATTGCTTAACATTCGCATCCCTGAATGACAATGTCAAGAAGCGTTACATCCTGGACATGCAGACCACTTAGCTGCACTGAAATAAACATCCAGGTAAATCGTAAGTTTTAATGAAGGGGATACTATTGCCTGAGATATGGTTCTTATGCATCATAAAGTGCTCCACAAATGTGTGCACAATTGGAAGTGAACGGCAACGTGTATTGGAAAAAACGAACTACCAAGTGATGGACATCTACGCAAATTCGAGAACTTAGTGATGATTACTGCGAAAAATAAAGACTAGGTTTCAAACACCAAACTATCAAACACCTGAGAAATTGTCCTCAATTCTGATTAGTTTCTGACCGTATTGTACAAAATGATCACATGAACAGATTTCCCGAAGGCTTGAGACTCTTCCAGTGCGGTGAACTGAGTGTATGGTTTTTCGCACCTTGTTAGTTTTTTATGACGTGCTTCAAGCATGAGTGTAGTGGAATGGGCATGCTCCATAGGGTCCATTACACGGAGGGCCGGCAACCATGACCCTGTGAGTCCGAGTAGCATAAAACTGCGAAAGGCCTAGTTAGGTCAGTTGTGGCAATGAGTCGGGTAACAGCGAGCTGCCGTCTAGCACCAATCAGACGTTCAACAACTAACAAAGCAGTTATACGGTCTGGGCTTTACCAAACCGCTATTCGTGACTTCGACATGTCCTCGGTACACCAAGAGTGATGGGTGACGCAGCGAATTTACCAAGTCATCTCTATCCCCGAGAGACCTAGCGCCTTTGCATGAAAAATTACGGCATACTGCGATACAGGGCTATTGATGACTTACAAAACAGTCAATCGCGGTCGCGGACACTAGAGATCACCTCAGCTTGCTTTAGAGTTCGTTGCGACCAAAAGCAACAGGTTTCGGAAAATAACAACCGATATTTAAAAATTATTTAAAACAGACAAAAGAATTCCTGTAAATCGTTCTTAAGGCTAACAGAATGAGTAAGGGGGCGACTGACGTGTGAAGAGGATCACGACTAAGTTGATCTTACCTGCCGAAGTATTTCTGGTGAATTAACCGCTTCGTGTAGCTCCCTGAATAATTGAAAACATCTGACAAGAAACATACGAGGTTCACTCATAACGAAAAGCTGTGCATACTCAGAAATATCATGCATTTCCCCCTTAAGAGTCGGCAGCTGTTCGTCTGATTTTTGGTTCTGACTTTTCAACAACCTAGAAAAACTCTCCTGACTAATGCTGCCGGAGAGATGTGCATGAAGCTCCTATATGACCATAGAAATAAAATAATCTGTTTGATGACAACTAACCACTTTGGGAAGCTGTTGAAACAACTGCTCCATTATCAGCTGGGCGAACTGTGATCTGTAGGATAGAACGAAAAGCGAACTCGTAATTTACGAATGCAATATAATATACTTTATCTCAACTACTAGCGGCAAGTATGGACGAGGTTGTTACTTTCTGAAATCCATTATATGCGGAATTTGGATAAGTAAATAGAAAATAAAACTAGCAGATAATCACCGAAAGATCGAGAAGCTCAGGCTAGCAAAACCAATGCGATAAATTACTCGTACAACTGCGAATCGAAACTAGTGCTGCAACTCAAGTAAACCACGAAACGACTTAGGTGAGCACCAACGTTTGAATTGAGTGAAAAGGATCTCAGATAAGCCTCATGCCTACCGCCTGAGTCCGGAGTAGCACCAGAGCAGAACTACACTTCTACCACAGACAGCAATTTTTTTGAAGGTTTCGCCACTGGAAACTTCCAATAAATCAGCCGCTGAAATATTCCGTATTCGTGTCTCAGTCCAAATATTAAGCTCAGGACGTTCCAGTAACGTGAGCTAGTAGCTGCATGTTCCACTGTTCCATAAAAAGGATTGACAGCAGCTCCTATCTGATTTTACTTTGAACAACAGGCCGTGACAAAAGTTCCCGACTCCCGTGGGTTTTCGCAGTTCATACTTTTACAGTGACCATTACGCTTTCTTAAACTCTACTTACTACAAAGCAACAGTGCAGCTTTACAAAAAGAATAATGATAAGCTGATGAATAAGGAAGCGGTTGAAGATGAGAAGAGTCAGATCGACGACTCCTACGTTCAAACGCCAAGACGATAACTAACTGGCCACCAGCAGATTGCGTAGCTCGTCTCAGAAAAATGCACGTAAACGCTAAGCAGAAATATAATCAGACCGAAAGCCAAAGAAATCATCGTTGGGAGGGGATGTGATGAACAAAGAAGACGGCATAAATACCTTAGGGTACACTCATCATCATCATCATCATCGTTCAGCGTTAAACAGCAAAGCAAACCTCAATGACCGCTGTCTTTCCCCAGAGTAACAAGTTTATGTAAAAAGAGTGAATATCCAAAGGAAACAGATTTGACCTACACAGGTGGGAAAAGATAGGACGCTGCTGCAGCCAACACAAGGAACACAGTCTAACTGTACAAACGCACGTGTTTTCAATCATTCTGATTCGACAGAAAATAACAGCACGATCGCCACTGTTCACGGTTCATTGCCATATCCTTCAGTGTCTCTAGCCAGCAAGACGACGAATCTTTCGGACCCCAACCACGAAGGCGTGAGACACCTACTTTACCTAACTTCACTGTACATTTTCTCACTCCACGTTGCCACGTCATCTGTCGACCTCCACATGGCTTCTTCCATTCCTTGGGAGAAACACAAAATAGGGCACGATATGGTAGACGAGTGTTCGCCATACGCAACACATGACCCAACCAGCGTAGTCTACTAAGTTTCATAAGATGAAACAGGATGTTCAGAGAGCTGGCACTTGGTATTAGATTCCTAACCTCCACATTACTCACCCGGTCACTCCATTCAATCCTAACCATACTACGTAGATATCGGTTGTCGAAAACCTCCAACCGACGAACATCGCTCACACACATACTCCACGTCTTGCAACCGTACAAAAGAAATGAACACACTGCAGCACAGTATACAGACCTTTTCAACTTCAGTGGAAACAATCAGGCCGACGCCGGCCTCGAGTGGCGTTGCGGTCCGAGCGTAGGAGCTGGCGTCAAAGCTTCGATTATACCGCATTACTTACCTCCAACGGTCCGAGCAACATCGTTGGAATGCAGCAGGCACACGAGTGATGCTGCCGTAATCTAGGTCGCACGCTTCCCTTCACTTCCCAGTTCGACTCCAACATCCCAGGGACCTCCTAAAGCATCTTCCATCATCTCGTCCATGACGAAGTTGAACAAGAATGGAGAGATGGGACACCCTTGTCGAGTGCTACTAGTTTGTTTCGAATGAACGTGACAGTTCACCGATAACCCTAAACGCGACCATAGGTATGCGAGTACATGCTCGCAACAGGTTCACAAACTTCGTTGGCATACCATTCCGGTGGAGAGCACTGAATAGTGTTTGACGGATCGCACGTGTAGCAAAATCACATTTCCATAATGTAGTGAATGTACTACAGCTCCTCGTGCGTGTGGTGCTTTTTCGAGTATCTGTCGAAGAGTGAATATCTGGTCGATGCAACCTCGACCTGGCTGAAATTCTCCTATTGACGCGATATTACTCTCGCCAAACGGTCTGTTCAAACGTGGCGCAGGGCATTCTTCGAATGCTAACAGTTGTCTTTAATAACTATCGGAATTAAACTAATCACCACGACGATTGCTGGCCGGTCACTCCGTGTATCCTTCTTGAAAATGGGATAATCAGATGAATCATCCCACGGATAGGATCAGAGCAGATACGAGCTCCCTCGTTCAATATCCGCACGACCAGGGCAAAAGAGGTAAGTGATCTCATCAGCACTTCTCACCCAATTTTAGACAAGAATAAACTGGGGAAGTGTACTCGGCGAGAACGGCAGCTTTTCTCCTATTCAGAAGCGAGTTATTCGATGGCACTTCCAATTCCGTTGGGGATTAATTGAATATTCTTTATATATCTACAGCTTCAGGCGTCGGACTAAATCGTTAGCGTTGTGGTAGCTAACTGATCCTTGAAATGTTCTAACGTCTATCTTAGTCAGTCTTTCCTGTCATACATGAATGAGCTCTCCATTTCCTTATCGCACACGAAATTTCACTAACAAAATCGCCGCCCACCGCTGTCGCGTATAAGCTTTAAACAGTCTTGACTGTTCCCTGAAGCGGACGCCAATTCATCTGCTTCGGCTACTTTAACCCACCAGTTTTCGCGGTCATTCTTGAGGCTTATGGTCAACTGACGCTGCAACTGCCGACGCATCTTAGTCACTTCATTGCAGTTAGTGTAAGCTGGAGTTTTGCTCCAGTAGATGGTAGCGGGACGGCTGAAGAGATCCGTGTTTTTGACGACACTAAATCCAGACCGCGGGCAGGCGAAATTTGCTGCCAAATACAATAGCCCTGCGTTAATTTGATTCCCACCGATTCGTCCACATCTACCACTAAGTGGCAGTTCTTAGTTCCTTCGGACAGTCTCTGTCGTAAGCTGTTGCGAAACAGCCGAATCAGACACAAACGTTCGGAAACAGCCAAGTCGAGGTTTGTGGCACTGCCGTCATTGGCCATTCAGCTCGGCAAATAATCGCATTTAAAAACTAAACGCGTGGTCCGATTCGACGTACGTGTCCAGTCTTGATCTACAGTTCTGACAGGATTCGCGGCCAATGGTAACTATATCTCTCTCTTGTCAATTGATCTCAGAGTTTCCTGTCGAGTTAGAACTGTTGTGCGGAAATTCGTACTAGAGAGGAATAAATGAATTATCTGCACAGAATTGGAGAGTCCTTTCCCCGTTGTTTTCTGTTCGCTGTGCAGGGGCAAGGCGCCATCGCCCAAGCCTAAACAGGACTCCGTGCGCTAAGTTTTCCAACTTGTGCCTTAAAATCACTCTACCACTTACAATTGTCAGCAGCGTTTGCTTCCGAAACAAGAGTGACGAGGTCATGGTTTTAAAACTCGTCTTTCTGGCCATGTCAGTGCTGCAGTTTGTTGCGGGCGCATGCCGCGTATAAGAAATAAACCGCGCTTAAGACTGACTATCCTTCCGGGACGCTGACTTGATCCCTGCAGTCTGCATGGCACACAAGCGACTTGTTGGTTGGGATCCAGTCTGGAAGGGCTGCTTCAGCCTGTCGCCGCTCTAAAAGCTATCCCTACACCGCGTTGGGGAAACCATAGCTTGAGCTTGCTTTGTCGTCCTGAATGTGTCCGGAAATGCCTTGACGAAACATTATGGCGCAGTTCAGTTGAATTATCCTACCTCTAATTCCTGAATTCGTGGTTCAACCCAGCATCAGAAATCAATCGAAACGTGGTCCGTTGTCAGGCCAAACACGCCTGTTGACCAGCCTGCATTAGAAGTCGCACATTGAAGGGACCAGAGTCAGGAAGCTGACGAGGCTTGAGAAAATTGTTGAGCGTGTTCAGACTGAAAAGCCACTACTACACTACTTGACAACGAACCGTTGCGAGTATCGGGCGTGTGATCAGTTGAAACACTTATGGGTAGCAGAAGGGGTAAAGATGATTGGGTTGGAGATAGAAGAGAAAGGTTGAATAGAAGAGATTGGAATTCTGAGGCAGTCGCCTATACTTATCACTACCCACTCCGCTGGATGCAATGGGCAGCGTGGTTCTGATTATCCTGCGCGACGACCGATGCAGTATGGAATTTTTTGTAGGCGTGTAACTCATGGGGAATAATGGACTGGTACTGCTAGGGAGTCCAGCCGCTAAGTAGAAGAACGATTAGGGTTCTCAACCAAAGCCTTTGGTTCTGACAAGAACCTGACCGCAAGGCAACGGGGAATAGCTGAGTGGGCGCCCATCTACTTGGATCAATTAGTCTTCCACTCGTTTTTCCGACTGAGCTGCTTCCACGCCCTTTCAATGTTTAAGAGGAGAAATGACCATAGGTGCTCAAAGAGCAGAGGTCGGCGGAGAACCGTACACCATCCACTTCACGCCATATATCTACACAACTATGCATACATATATGAACGCACATGCATACCACTGGAATCGTAATTATTCTCTACCCCTTGGGTTCGTGTCTTACATGTTTGGAAATTTCGAAAACAGCTATTCACCTGACAAGTTTTTAAACGCAAGAATTTTCGTGTTCATTCCGAATAAATGGCCGTCATTATTTCGCTGGAGCTGGTATGATTATGGGAGAATATTTTTATAACCTGTGGCAATATTCCCAGGACCAAAGCAAGCGCGAATATATTCATAACAGAACCAAGGGTGATGGTCAAACGTGCCTAATCAAACTGACCAGCCGAGAGAAAAAATTAATGCCGTCCTGTTGAACGTGAGCTACTAGAAAGAACGTCAAACCCAAACCAGCTATATATGCATATATATAAACATATATACACAGAACTTAAAGCAGGATTGATCAAATATGTAGCTGAATTGGCAGAACACCGGGCACACAAGACTGATGAGCGGCAATAACTGGGAAATCAGCCTATGTATCCGGGACTCGATAGGTAGTTGTATGCAAACGACCGGCGAAAAATACAAATATAAATTCACAAATCTGTTTCAAGACCGTGTGACACCGAAGTAATGGCAAAGACGAAAACAGTAAGAGAAAAATTTGGGAGAAAAAAAGATGTGGGAGAATAACCAATACACCTTGCATATGAACGGTTTATTCCAACGTGGATGCAAGATAACCGTCTATTCTAGGTCACTCAGCCCTCTCCCAATTGTCAGTTTGACGCCGACATCCTGAGGACTTATTAAGGATCATCCATTACCTAGTCGATGCTTGAGTTGAACAAGTGAACAAATGGCACACTTCTGTGAAACCACTGCTTGTTTTGAATGAGCTTATCAGTTCGCCGTATACACCCACGCTACCATAGGTATAGGAATATAAACAGCGCAGCAGATTCCCAAGCTTTGATGGCATAGTCTTCGATAAAGAGTACTGATCAGTGCTGTTCGGTCGACTGAATCGAAGGAGCATCCAAAGTCGGTAAAAGTCACGGTTGTCAGACGACAGTGTCTGTGGTGCACTTCAATTAGTGAGCAAAGGGTACAAATCTGGTTGATGCGGTCTCGACATGGATGAACTCTGGCTTGCGGTTCGCGAACGCTAATCTTGCGAGCTGGTGTCAGTCGGCATCACATTATGGAAGTTCAAACATTGGAATCCGTTGGAATTGAACTAATCTCAAGATATACAAGAACATTGTGGGATAAAACTCATTGTCGCTTGATCCGCGCAATGCCTAGTGCATTGCACGCTCCAACAACTGCCGCCCATATCCAAAGACTGCACTTTGTGTGTCACTGTGATTCTTCACGGCATACAGTGCCAAGTCGCTCAAACGTCCAAGATACGGATAATATTCCTCCTTACTCTCTGTCGGCTATAGCGAACCGACAAGACACATCCTAAAGTACGATGTCTGATCTAATCCAATTCGTCTGCATGTCTAAAGACTACCAGAGATGGCCTACCTGACAAGCTGTCTTTCAGATGACTATTTTTAACCTCAACGCGGTTCGTTGAATAAAGCCCGTAACTACGTACAGGCTTGACGGCATACCATGCCCACATATGCTCATATAAAATTCAAGCACCTTAAGCTCCGATTGCTGGCAAAACTCCTAGCACCGAAGAGAGGCATGTCGTGATTATGCTGCATGCAGAACTTAATGGCGTTGTACTGAGAACATTTGGTCCTTAGATTTATGAATGCGCTGTTAAACCTAGATCAAACCACGATTAGCAGAATATCACAGCCCACTTTATGGAGACAGCCCCCAATCGACGAAAATGGAGGCAATAAAACTTTACGTGAAAATAAGGAAAGGTTTTCAAAAATGCACCTGGGCGGCTCCACTCTCATCGGCATACATATAAAAAGACGAAAACGTCTTCAAAACCTTCAAAAAGAGGATAGGAAAATTTACCTATATCAGTAAACGAAGCCGTGTCATCAACCAACACAGCAGCCACGCTCGAATGGGAAGCAATAATATCTCGGAAGGATTACAAGATATTATAAGTATACCTGCAATTACATCGCACGTGGCAAAGTTCAGACAAGGCACCCTAAATCGGCGATGTTGCTTCACTATCCAACCTCCTGACGAGAGTGGACCAAGGCAGAACAGCCGCGCAATCATTGGCGACCCACCGACACAAGTCCGGATTGAAGTGAGCTCTATGGTTCGCAGTTTTGTGGGGTGCTCTTGGTCGACAAGAGGAAAACCAATAATAGAGCGGGACTTCCTGAATCTTTTTGTCATGTGAAAATTTCCGACCAACCAATATTCAAAATAAAGTCGACTTCAAAGGTATTTACAATCGATACCCGCCGGAGAACAGTGGATCTTTAGTGCACTACGGTAACGTGAAGTCTACGCGCGACGGTGTGAACTAGTCTGCCGCGGTTACTTTAAAATGTAATTTGGGTATGCGGTAATGGTGCTAGCTGTGAACCGGGCTGTCACTGCAGGAATGGACGGGTAGTTCCCAGTTCGTGCAAAATTAGAAAAAATAATACAGTAGGTTCCGTTCACGGCAAAGAAGCACTCCAAACCGAGGTAACCTTATTATTAGGATCTCCTCGATAGTTTACTGGTATTGATTAGGCAATAAATCCTGGCTTTTTTCTACCATAACAAGAAATACTAAGAGCCTATTTGCGGTCCTGGCTTAATGAAGCACATCCCAGAGACAATCAATGAGCGCGGAATTTGAACGGTTAGCCTAACCCGCCAGCGAGAAAGAAAAGATGAACATAGAGCAGTGCGGTGCATTCATTGAAGACCCACTAACAGAAATCAGAAGTCTAGTGTAACCACAACATTTCCAGAGTGGATGACACCAACCGCTGTCATGACGAAAGCAAATGACAGTATACGCCCTAGTGCTGACTTCTCCCCCGAACTGAACGCTGCACTGATTGGTGTCTGCTATCCGCTACTGGTTCTTGAAGACATCTTCACCAACTTCAAAGGCCACAACTGTTCCAAAAACTTGGATATAGCTGGGATCTATTGCTCGACCTTTGACTGGCTGCACCACAATTCTGTCATCGTTAATTCGTTGTCGGATTTTTGGTTCGACTTTGTTTTCCATTCGATGCTAAATCTCTCGGAATTGCCTCTGTTAAAAACCGCATTGCTGTACCTTAATGATCTTCTAACCGATCTAAAAGAGGCACCCGTGCCGGCTGGCAGGCACTTCTTAAATGCACCCTCCCAGCCAAGATGTCCATTCTGGCATTGTTGAGTACCAACATCCGCTCACTGTTTACGAAAATGTCGGATCTGTCCCTCGCACGTCAACGACAGATCCATGTTCATACTCATGTCATCTGCAAACAAGAATCGTGGGTGAATCCGGATATCGCTGATTTGCTTGTCCATAGACAGCTTCAGACTCCATCGGCGGGACAGAGTTTCGGACAAGAAGACTGGAGGCAATGTGGCAACATACAGAAACTCCTTCTGTTGTGGCAAATCCGAAGTTATTTATAAGCACTCGCTAAACAGAACTGACTGTCTCGTGACACCGTGTCATCCTAGGTTTTCTCACCATTGCAGCACTATCATAATGAATTTATTCATCGCCCGCTTTATCTCACAACAAAATATGGCATTTTTTGACTCTATTTTAGTATTTATTGTTCCGCTTCTTGAGGATAATCTGCATATTATTGTAGATGATTTCAATAATGCGTCTACCTTACCGCTGGTTGTGTTTGATTTGACTGGTCTCTGGGTTTCGCCCAAGAGAGGCGGCCCCGTTTCGGATAAAGCTATTGCAGCCACCTGCGTGCTCCCAATCTAAGTGGCAGTCACTGTCTGCCTCTGTTAATGCTCAAGGTATACTCTAGATCAGCCTTCTGTTCATTCAGGCAAACAAATCAAATCCGATTTCGCCCCTGTAACTTTTTACACAGCAACCTTATTCTTCTCCAGAAATCTCCTCCACTCGCACCTGCTCGTTTCGCTTCTGAACTCCCTTTCAACAACAATGTAACAGAGACGGCCAACGCGATCTATAATATCTGCTATCCCCCAGAAACACTATTCGTCTCGAATGGCCGTATCTCCTCCCAGAAAATGAAATCTCTAAGAAGATGCAAGGAGCATCTTGAGAAATCTCGTAATATCTCAAGTATGCGGTAAATTTCCAACCTATTAAAAGCGAGAATCCAAAATATCGACACTACATTCAGTGGCCAACTCCTGAGTGGTAACAATAATCAATTCTTATGGGAAGCCATTCGGCTGCTTTGGGGGAAGAAAAAGAAACCTGAAATTTCCCGAAGTCGGTAGTAGCAGTCATGCTTTCATCCATCTCTCCACTTATACCCCGGTTGATGATATCTCAGTTAAAGTTACTTCTCGAGAAGATGCGTTCAACCTTCTGCGCACCTCCATAATTACCACAGAGGTTAGTCCTGACAGTCTGCCTCAGCTATTTTAAGGCATGGCGCCGTAGTTCGGATTGATGCATTCCCTCCTCTGATTAGCTCAACATTAAGCTCGTCTTCTACCTCCAACTGCTGGAGGCACGTCACTATCATTCCCATCCAAAAATCTAGCAGTTTTACTGCCTTGGAAAAACATTTTCGCCTCGTCGCCCTGACGCCTTCCGTTCTTAAACTGACGGAGCGTGCTATACTTAAGCACCCACGTCCTCCTATTTATCATCATGAGGACTCTTTTCAGTTTGCTTATAAATCTAACAGGTGCTGTTTGGACGCTGCCGCCTCTATCGTTCAACGCACTTTTAAGTCCTCAAGCTCATCAATGGAATCTGTGCAGTACACCTGTCTAGAGTATTCGTCGGCCTTGGGTTGGATCGTATGGCCTCTTCCACTTCACAAACTGAAAACATTTGGTTTTGCTGAGCATTTATTATCATGGCTGCCTGAGTGCTTTTCTAACCGGACCCAGCGAACAGGAATGGACGGCAAAACTTCAAAACTATTGAATAAAACTGCATTGTGCTTCAGGGTGCCGTTCTTTCACCGGTTTGCTCCTCTACTTACATCAGCGACTTATCAGCTGTTCAAGTATGCTGATGATGATGCCCACTGTCAAGTCGGTTCAATAATCGATGATTTTCGAAGTTTTTCCTACGACCTATTCTTTGTTTACCTGGTTTAAATCTAAACAGATGAAAATATTTCGAATGCCTATTCTCTCTCTCCTTTGATCGGCTTACCCATCCGAAATGTCTGTAATCAGCTCAGAAGCACTTGCCAGGGTTGATTCTGTGAAATATCCAGAGTTTATTATTTAGAAAAATCTGAATTAGTCTTCTCACATTTCCATTTGTGTAAAGAATCTCAGGCAATCATCATTTCAAATCAGAAAGCCTTGGGACCGCAAGATGAAAAACTACCATCTCCCGGTTTTTGTGCCAGTGTTTGTTCAACCCTTCTCTACTATTGTTATTTTTCCATGATTACTTAAAAAGACTTTGAAGTCATTCTCCGGGTCTATCAATTATTAGCCTTTTATCTTTCATACAACTAAATGAGTTATCCTTCAATCTATGTCATCAGCACTTATCAGGATGCGGAACATTTGCTCGCAAAATTCCGTGATGTCCCACGAATCCTCTCTGCAACGATCTTTTAAAATTCCGCTCTCATACTTCTACGGGATCTGCTTTTCGTTCCACATCCTCTAGAACCAATATATATACATAAAAGCACCACAACCTCATATCTAGCACACGTTTTCGGATACCAAAACCGGGATTACGAAGAATTCCTGAGCAGACTTCTACCTCGATAAGTCAGAGTCCTTTGCTCGTGCTCCTCACCCGCATCTTTTTTCCGAAGCAGGCTCCTTTGGCATCACCGAGCCTCATCTATCCTGTCTCGTCTTGCCTAACCCAAAGGTCAAATTTAGTTCCCTCTGTAATCCGAGAACTGTTACTAGTAGCATCATACAGAGCTCCGTACTTGGTTCCCTGCTGTTCCTTATAGGTAGTATTGATGAGCCAAGTTCAGTATCTCCCGCTATCATTTTCCTTTTTGCTGATGACATAAAAATAGTTTACCTTCTTATGCCAAATGAAGTTAGTAATGCGATTAGAGAAATCCGTGCCGATTAGTCAGCTTTCGACGACTGGGATACATCCTGGATGATGAGCTTCTCTGCCGATAAGAGCAAAATATTCACATGTAGGTGTACGCTACCTGAAGAATCGGTTTGGCTAAACGGAACTCCCACTGCATTTAAACCCACAGTTCTTTACCTTCATCTAAACTACTCGGCCTTCCTAAGTTTCTCAGAACATGCAGTTATTTAGTCAGCTAAAACTAGGAGAAATATAAGTCTGATTTGTCGCACAATAAAACTATCCGACAGCATCCTCACCATTTATAAAACAAGTTCGACCACTCCTTGATTAGGGCATTTTGATATGCACCAGCGTGTCAACATGGGATAGGGTTTCCATTGGAAGTATTCAAAGATGCTCCACCAAACAAGTGATAGGTTGGTCGACCACTGTAAATGAGAAGGAACGCCGTTACACTCTCAAACTTGGGCCACGTTTGCTACGGCAGCTGAAAATTAACCTGGCTTTCTACATAACCTGGTGAATAGGCTTTCCTTCCCCACCGACACACGCAACTGCCCATTAGCATTCGGCGCATACAGAACGAATCCATTTTTAAGGCATCCCTAAATACTTATCTAAGAATCCCCCAAGTCCTTCAACTAACCAACACCCACATCTCGGAAGATCGTGCTTTTGAGTCAGCCATCGATTCCTAAATACGCACGCCGACTATTTATTTTATCCCACCATCCGCATAATGAAGTTTGGATCTGGTATCAGCAAATACGGCATCAACATGGCGTTGGACATAGTTAGGAGATTGCTGTCTCGTGCAATTAAACGCTCTGTTCTGTTTATTTCCTTCCAACTGTCCCCAGGAGTTAAATTGCCCCTATAACTTCGGTTAATTCGGTAATCGCTTTCTTTCTTTTACTGAGTTCCGTATCATGACATTTTCCCCGTCCCGTTTGCGTTCACGACTCCCAGTCATTCGACTGTATAAAAAAACGAACCACCCTTTTTATCTAAGATTCTTTTTCTTCACCTGACCAAAATACATGACGCTGAGTGAGTCACGAAACGCAATCAGGCTTTGTAGTGGCTTCGTTCATATCCCCAGCAAGTGCTTCACAACAATAGTTTTGCTCATCCGTGTGATTGCTTATCCCCACTTTACGTCTCCACAGACGTTTGCGGTGAAACCCCTGTTGCGACAGCAACAATGCCATGGCTTGCAAGCGTAGGGGAATAGATCGTCCCAGAAGTTGCGAAAAATCTACCAATAAGCGGAAAGTTGCGATAGGGCAGATGAGCTATGAAAAGTTATTATATGGGGTCAGGCAATCCTCTGTTAAAAGGAAATAAATATTAAGTGTTATTATCAGACTATCAGGAAAACTCGCCGCCTTCAGCAATGGGATTTTTTCCCATCAGCCCATACCCAATCCTGCGAGAAGGGAAACCCCACAATAATAATAATAATTTATATTTCCCGATTCGCGAGCAGCCTGCGCAAGGTAAGATCAGGATTTTGCAGAGGCGATGTACGGGAAAACACAAACAATATAAATCGAATGGAAAGGGCTGAGAGCAACCTTAAGTAATTTGCAGGGATTTCTGTTTGTGTAAATTTCTCGATATGCTAGTCATGAGCAAGGCAAGATCAAAATTGTTCAAAGAAGGCGCAGTGTAGACACGGATAAAAGAAACGAAACATACAATGCAATGTGTTTTGGCTCACAAGATCATAACAGGCAGTATGATTTGCTGAGCACGAGGTCTCGACTTTTAAATCAAAGCTAGATAATGATTCGCAAAGATTTTTCTTTGTCTGACTATCAGTTCTGCCCCGTGAATAACACTATGTTTGAACGCATCAAGGGTGCGCATCGCGGGCGCAAAAATATGGCTGGAAGGCAATGTCTGTGGTATTGACGAAACATCCACCCTCGCAAAACGGCCTTGTTTTGCGGGCATTCAAATAATTGGACGCAACTCATCCACCGGCGATAACTGATAACGGTTGGTGTTAGATGTCAGCTTTTATTAGTTTGCAACATGAAGAAAAAGTGATGAATCAGAATTAGCAAAGCTAGGGGTATTATATTGATGTTATTTTGTTTAGACAAATAAAATACATTTGTTTAGAATGCCAAACCCGTAGAACGTTTTGGCTTTAATATTGAAAATGACCTTATTATGTTGTATGTTTTGGTAATGGCTGCAAAATTGAAAATTTATAGAAATATCTGTTTGCCCGGTGATTGCGAAAAAGTTGTCTACCCAAGTATAATCTTTGGGTATATATATAAACATGTGCGTGCGCACGATGGTGATGTAATGTTTGTATAAATTTTTGCTCCATATTCGTTACATAAACTTAGTTTGACAAGTTTATGCGTACAGACATTTCATATATCCATTTAAAGTGGCAAATATATGTATACAAATGTAGATATATATGTCTATATGTGAATATAGAAATATATATGTATAAATAAATAAATGCGCATCTATAAGTATGTAGATAATTGTGCGCATCAAAGGATTTGTGTATCTCAAATTATCTGGTGCCCTATATACATGCTCACACCCGAAAGTAATATATCTATATGCGTATGTGTAAAGTAGAAAGATACGTATATGAACTTACGTCTATACATAAACGGCTATGTATGTGTCCGCTATACATTCACATCAAATACATTGATGCGTCGTCATGCACAAATTACATAATAAATAAATGTTCATAAACATTTGTTGCCTCATGTGGGAAGCCTATATATACATATCTCGGTATAGCAATTAATGTCAACGCATACAATGATATCTAAACATGAAAATATATGCGTATATCCGTTAACCCCGTATTCGTATGATTTATGCATATATTGCAGTTTGCCCCGTAAGGGAGTTATACTAACCTCAAATGCCCGACGGAAAAACGTACGACCCCTGTGGCAGCCCCGGGCCATATCTGTCTTTAGTCAGGTATATATGGCTAACAACGCCTACAAGCATCTCTAGACCAAAGGAAGCCTATGCCTGTCTCAGCATACACATGCGTATAGTGGACTAGTTTCACTGCTGCTAAAAGAATGAGCACCGAAACCCCAACCTTTGTTGCGCACGTGGAAGAAGACTCACGTACCAACAGTCTAATGCACACAACGAAGTCAACAGAATTAACCGATTTTGGAAATCGGTGCCAGTAACCAGATAGTGGTGGCCCCAAAGGGGCCGTGGTGGCGATCACGTCAATTGCGTCTCTCCCGCGGTCGTTGTCCCTTGCACCTTCCGCGAGTGAGCCTCCGGGGTCCTCTTCATCCTCTTTGTCCGTCCTATTTCGTCTTGGGCTCTTCAGGTCTACCTGCAATGAAAACGATGATTATTAATACTAATATTACTTACCCTTTGCTGATAGGCAATGCACACAGACGTAAACTACTCGGCCCAAGTAGTTGGCGCGATGCGAGTGAATCCAACTTTGGCATATGTCGCGCTGCACCCATTCGGTTGTTTCGTCCAAATCCACCACGGGCTGCCCCAGTCTGCAGCAGCGACGCATGTCCATGAGGACATGAAACAGACAAAAATTACACCAGCCTCCGGGTAGGCAGATTGAAAGGCGTTCAGCTGCGCCAAGCTGCGGTCAAGGATTATCGTCCGAACCTTATCCGTCGCTGGCAACAATAATCCACCATCGGCAAGCCAATCGCCCTGCGGTTGACGCTTATCGAAATTACAAACTCCCGCTTTTGAACACCAATTAACAAATGAAGGTAGGTCTTCCCCCTCCGCCACACACCACGGCCGCATACAGGCTCAATATAGTTGATCCGACTATCTCACTTAATCGTTACATACGCAATGCAATGCCAAAGACGTTACCCACTGCACGATTAAGCGTGTAGGTTACGTCGTA
>LUCM01009261.1:4854-15650 GCA_008360955.1 Fasciolopsis buskii
AGAGTGAATTTAATGGAAACGACTTTTTCACCTATTGCGTTGAGGTTTCGTTTTTTGTCTGCAACGGATTATTCCCATCCTTTGAAATATCGGATAGATTCGCGATAGGATTGTAAATTTTTGGTTTTTAAGTATCAATTTTGGCCATCTAACTCGAGTAGAGTCCTATCGATCATATTTTGCACTGTGATAGACATGAGTGCACAGTCACCGGAGGAAGAAGGGCAAACCCCTTTAAGTGGCGAATAAATTCCGGCCACTACCATTTTGAAATGAGTAGCGCTGTTTCGCACTTCGCGTCAAACTTCGATGCTTATATTTCACTTATGCTACTTCCGCTCCGACTTCTTTGTTTACCACGATTTTAACTACCCGATAGGCGCGAACGCTTAATATTGGCGTGTGCGACGAGATTAGTTAATTATATTATCGGCGCGGTAATGGACATGTCGGACGCGGGCAGGTCGCGCGAGAGGAGAGAGAGTGATACAACTAGCTTAACTAGGTGCTCTCGCCTCATGCTGAGGAGAGATATCAGTACGGTGTAGGGTGGATTCGACGAGTTCTTCACTGCGATGAGGGTAGTATAAGAAATGCGACGTAGCATCGCCGTGATAAATTGCCGCGGACCAAAGCGACCTGGACGAAACCAAGTTTTGACGCAATAGAACATACTTCCTTCAAATGGAACAATTCGGAACTTATCTTTGTCGACCATTTGTTGATGTAACATATGGAAATTTCCTGTCTTGTACACTGTTTTTTGTCCAGCCCGAAAAAAGGCAGTTTGGCCTCGGAATTTTGTTTGTCACTGTCATTCTTTCCAAATCTTTGACAGATCCACCTGAAATGTTGTTATCAACATTATGCCTTACAGTTGAGGAGTCTGCACTGGTCTTTCTGGCAATTTGTTACGTTTTATGATTATAACCACGTGCGAGGCGCTGTCCTGATCTTACTTAACCTCCATCTGTAAAGGTCCAGCATACATCGGCCAATTTTAGCGGACCCACACATAGTTATAAAATCAAAGAAGTAATTGACGTGAAAAAATTTGCTAATGGTTCATCTAAGTAAGTTCTCTCTTTAAGCTTTGAGCATTTTCTCCCAACCAGAGATCATATGATCACTGGTAGTTCGGATGATTCCGATAGAGCGATCACAGTCAAAGATAACGTTTATAAATGGGTCCTTGTGTGTTCCGCTAAAATTGCCGATGTATGCTGGCTTACAGATGGAGGTAAGAAGATCAGACAGGATGACCGTGTTATAATCATAAAACGGACCAAATTGCAGAAAGCCATCAGACTCCTCAACTGTAAGTGAAATGATAACAACATTTCAGGTGGATCTGTCAAAGATTGGAAAGAATGAAGTTGACAAACAAAATTCGAGGCAAACTGCCGTTTTTCGGTGACAAAAACAGTGTACAAGGACAGGAAATTCATATTTTACTCAACAAATGGTCGACAAAAGTTCCGAAATGTTCCAATTTGAAGGAAGTTGTTCTATTGCGTCAAACTGGTTTCGTCCAAGGGTGCTTTGGTCCGCGGCATTGGTTACGTGATTTTATTCAGAGGACACAGTATGAACTCTCAAACGAAGCTAAAGTAGAAAATTATTTTTTGGTGTACCGAACTTCTTCAGAGTTAGAAGCACTTAGAAATTCGTATTCGGGTAGTTAAACGTGTAAACAAAGAAGTCGAGAGCGGAAGTAGATAAGTGAAATATAACATCGAAAGTTTGAGCGAAGTTGCGAAACAGGCTACTCATTTTCAAAATGGTAGTGGCCGGAATTTATCGCACTTAAAAGGGGTGCCCTTCTTCCTCCGGTGACTGTGCATCATGTCTATCACAGTGAAATATGATCGATAGACTCTACGAGTTAGAGCCAAAATTGTACTAAAAACAAAAATTTACAATCCTATCGCGAAATCTATCGATATTCAAAGGAGAATAATCCGTGCAGAAAAAAACGAAAACCTAACGCAATAGGTGAAAAAGTCGTTTCCATTTAATTTCACACCATCCTCCAAGAAAGTGACGAAGTTTAGCAACACTTCGACGACCCACCCGATGGCGTAAGTCCTAAGGGTGTCTTGATGGCTAAGGCATTCTACTCCTAGTCCGTCCCGTGTTCGCCTCTCGGTACGGACATGATGGATATGCACTGCTGAAGACATACTAACAAAGATCAAATAGAAGTACACTGCTTCTGTGGTATCTTATTGGTCAGCTGGTTGTTATTGCGCTCGTGATTAGAGTTATTGCTCCTCCCCAAAACTTATTGTAACATGGGGCGAAGTTCAACCAGATCAGTCGCGGCAGATATGAAAGAGAAGACTAATCAGAGTCTTACTGTTTCAATCGTGATTATGCTGTGTAGAAAAACTTGGCAAATCCAACTGAGTATTGCGAGGGCAAGCAGCAACAGTGAAGACGCGGATAAGGAAAGAGCGGGAATTCAAAGACCCTAAGTAGTTTGCGTTCTAACGGTGCAGTCAGTGAGAAGAAGTGACGGGAAAACAGTATGCCCATTATTTGTTAGCTGGATGATGAAAAAATTAAAAATTCTTGTGAATAAATGTGAAGTTTATGAAGATTTAATTTTCAGTTATGTGCCAAGACGGATATTAGCCCTTTAGCTGGTGTGTCAAGAATGACTAACTCGGTCCAGCAACACAAGGAATACTTACTTCTGAATTATCCCAATCCGTTTGCAGTCAGATGTAACCGCCCTGGTTAACGGATCGTTACTCAGCCTTGCCCAACAGTTTCACATCCTCGTCACACCGTTTCTCATACCTGTCACATAGTTTTTCCTCCCAGCACACTCGCTTTAGGTCGGCTCACATGCCAAAACACATTTGGATTTGAGGTAGAAAATAATCAAATTAGGCTCCTTATTGTCAAATCTTGCAGACATCCTCAGCAGCTGTTAAGAAGCTAGCAAAATCCAAGTTTGCCACCTCGGGCTTAACCAAATTGAATACACCCTTGGTTATCTCAAGCAGAACAGGTTTTCAAGATGAGGACCATAGCTCAGAGTAAACCTAAAATGATAAACGAAGTCATAAATACCCTATTATTGACCGGAGGGAGCATCGTTCAGTCATTACTGACTCAGCTTAGTCCCAATTTAGGGTTCTCCCTATCATTTTTGTACCGTGCAATTTATTATTCGCTCAGCTGTGAAGCTTAACTGGGAATTTCAATCTCATCAAATTTACCGGATAGCAAGGAGGGTTGGCAAACCCCAGTTGGCTTTGGGAAACAAGCTGAGACATGATAAAATTGGAAAGTCATTGTCCAGCAACTGTATCTAATTCAGAACGAAAAAATTTGAGTGCACCATAAATATCACATCAGTCGATTGGTTATCAGTCAACCACTCATGCACAAGGAAAAAGGCGACGAAGCAACCTTTGGACAGGGATGCTGATGCAACCATTAACGGACCAGGAAAACATGCCAGTTGAATCCGAAGTTCCGGGCCTCTGATCGTAATGGACAGTCTGCTGCACAGATGCACAGTTTCTATCGATAAGGTGTCTAATACCACACGGTTAAATTCACATTTCACCTGAAATTCACTTTCTAAATTCAGCTAGGCAAATGTAATCGAATTTCGTGCATAATTAATTAGCGTGTTGAAACTATGGGTACGGCTCCAAACATTTTGCATGGATTCACCGTTAGAAGTTACCGAAAAGAAAATTTTATTCTCATAAAGTAATTCACCATTTGATACCATCGCTCAGCTTATAATTAAGAAAGCATGGAAGCAATGTAGTTGTTTGATTGTTGTTAGGAATAATGGGCAGAGCATATGGATCGCGCCCGAACTGGGACGCGATTCGGGGACGAACGATTGTGAGTCGAACGACTTGGGCATTACCCTACCGGGCAGGCTGTGAACGGTTTGTTTAACTTCGCCACATGATGTTGCACCAGAATGAGCCACGACTGGATAACCTCTGGCCCATGCACATATGCTGATAGGCTAATGACCTCTGTGTATCGCATGCCTACAGCCACCTTGGTGTGCCTAAATGAGGTTGACCTGTTTTGAGTTGAATTATATTACAAATAAGGGCTTCAACATTCTAGCTTACTCTAGCGTGCTCAGTGAATCTGGTCCTGGTGAATCATGATTTTAATGAACAAATTGTAAATTTGTAAAAGCGCGGCAACCGACGGAATGATAAGGTGGTTTAAATTCAGTCGTAATTCTCACATCGTGCTTTAAGGTGTAGCAGGTCTCAGCTGTCTATCTATCCATCCATCTATCTATCCATTATTCTACCCATCTATCTATCTATCTATCTATCTAACTATCTGACTATCTGTCTATCTATCTATCTATCCATCTATCTATCTGTCTGTCTTGCATCCGAAACTCTGACCACTTTGTAAACAGAAGCTTAATCCACTTGATCATGGCCGGTATGCCGAACCCTTAACGCCTGCATTGTGGCTAATTCGCACTCCAAACCGATGGAGTCGTTGAAGGCCGCAAGAAATCGATTTATGTGAACCAACGTGTTGGGATTTCTGAACCTATCCAGATAACTGCCAGATTGGTTTACAGACTGAACTTTCAAGCTCATCAGAGAATGCACACACACACATCCGTAGACATTGGGGTGAGTCGTGGATACTAACTGGTAATCAAAAGTAACAATACTCCACTAATGTGCGCTATTCGCAAGTAAAAGAGACTTACATTGACCTCAGTGACTCTAACATAAGTCGAGAGGAAACTGAAACGAAAGTGTGACCTAATTCAGCGTCCTTAGTGCTAGTCACAGTTAAATTTTGAATTAGTGCCCAGTTTTGGTCATGATACACTAACAGTTGACTAAGGATAACATCGACATTCATCTAAAAGAATTTGCGCATTTCTCGCCAGATATACAGTATTTGTTTTATCATTTTGACATGGCAACCAACAAGTGGAGGGAAAAAAATTTTAACTATTAGGCGGAGAACTTTTAGAAATTCTTCGGTAACATCCACTGTGAAGGTAGTTCACTGAATTACCCAGTTAGGAAATCAAAGTGTGTTGGAAAGTGTCAGGATTCGGTCCGTGTCATGTTGTCATACGAACCGTACTCTCTCTCTCTCTCTCTCTCTATATATATATATATATATATATATATATATGACATCGAATCATGCTTGCAGCCGATGAGCCCACCATTTTCCTTAAGAACGATGTTTGGGTCATTTTGAATTGGTGTTCGCCAAATGGAGTAGGAAGTCATGTTTATGGTTCGTCTAATTAAATATTCGAACTTTGACGTTAATGTCCAATGTGGAGGCACCCCACAGGGTCGTTGAACCAAGACATCGAACGTTTCTCACATGACATTCACTCTCAGGCCGTGCTTTAATTTCATTTTCAGTTTCAGTTGTTTGGTTTTGGTTGCTACCTCACAAAATCGGCTACTCAAAAAAGAAAAAAAAGTTGAAAAGGGATTGAGCAAGTATCAACTGGAGGGCCATCAATTGGATAACGGTATTAAAGTGGCCACACCTTCAATGCGAAAACGATACTAATCTCAACATTGAGCCACTTCACTTGCTGGCTCCAACTATCGATTGCGGGGTCTCGTGAATCTCAAACCGATAGTCAAACGATTTAAAGATTCTATATCTTTTTAACATGTCATCGAGTGAATACCTCGCGAATAGCATACAACAAAACAAGCGTTCTGTGGACATGCGCAAAGCAATTTAATTAGGCACAACACTTCTAATACTCGGTCCCATGGCCCAGTACCCTACGTTTAACATCTAAGTTATCGACAAAATTTTCCCAACATTTTTTACAAATGCTACGAAGATGACGGTTTTCAAACGCTAGAAGGCTTTGTAAATCTTCCCTCAGCTATGGCCACTTCTCTGAGCTTCATAATAGAACCGACCTCACTGACGCTGTTTTGTATATATTGGATCATTGATTAATAACCGGACACCACCCGGATGCCACAAACTTCTTCTGTATGGAGAAGACATTTCATGTAATATATGGTAGTCTTGGAAGGTGTGACCATCCTGGTGACAAAGCCTATATACTTCAGTGAATTCTCCCCTGAACTGTCAAAGTGCATAATGCAAACGTGATACAGTCTACAAAGGGATATAACGAGAAAATTCCCTAAATAAATTCACGACATTTTCCACTATTCGGGAGGTAATACGAATAGTAGGAAATTCCGAATATTTTTGAATGCATCACCGACAACCAGTACTATTCACGGGACATGCGGTCACATTCCCCATCAAGATCAAACAACGAGAACATAGAAATTGAGTGGAATCAACTACAGAATACTGAGAACTAGAAGCGTAGTAGGGATGAACTTTTACATGCTACCAATGTTTTGCTATGTCCTCCTGTAAGTTCAAACCGGATAGACATCACTTTTACAAATATCACGGTCTGTGGGAATGCATGTTGTTTGAGGCAAGTAAAAGTCATCAATTGGTGCTGTCTAAGAATATCTTTTGGACGGACGCAGTAAAAATTTCAGCTTCTGCAAATACAGCAAATGTGATCGACGACGACAATAAGATCTCGAAGTTGGGATAAAAACATCAAACTAAAATAAATAGTCCTAGCTCTTTCATTCCACAAATGCATTTGTCTGTTCTGGAAAAATTTAGAAACATCAAATCATTCTGGCACATTCTGGTTCTTGAAAGTTCTGACCGAAAATACACAGACTGGAGGTTGAATGAGACTTATCATTTTCAATCCGTTTGTTTCTGTATTCGCGATTTAAAGAAAAGGAAATTTTTCTTACTACCGGTCAGAGAACGCAGTTAAGAAATCGTAGCTCCGATATGCTTTCGGCAGCATAACACAGCACGGACTAGCTGTAAACAGTACACTTGTTGGTGACGAAACAAAAATTCTCGTTTAACTCGTGAAAGTGCAACAGTATTTGCTTTTAAAATTACGGCTGAGATAGAGGTTTCAGGTTTATCGCCCTCCTTATGGCATGCTTGAATCGGAAGGTGCAGTGGAAGCGGTATCCACCACAGATACTAGGACCCACTACACGGGGATGCGGAGGTCGTTAGGGGTGGTTTAGGGTGGAGGGAACTGACACCGATGACCGTGAAAGTTGTTGCGGTACTGAGTCAAGGAAGGATTTAATCATTTGGGCCCGGTGATGAGCCGAGCGACAACTTGGACCACACAGCTTCATGTCTTCAAAACTCTTCTTGTTTGCTAATTAACTCCAGCTTATGCACACAACTTGCCATGCGCTGGCCCAATCACTATCAGGGGGATAGGAACACGAAACCCAAAAATTTTAACCATCGAATCGAGTTTTACAATCAAAGAAAACGTCGAATACATAATTCCGGATGCGTTAAGCCGTTAACGTTCCGTCAAGCAAAATCAACATCCCAGATGACTTCGCACATGAAAGAAACTGGCACCATGGTTTAAGGTCATTTGAATTTTTAAAGCCAAAATGTTTTTACTATCTGCCAATAACATCCATTCAAAAGCTGAATGATTGACAGGATAGTAGGCAAGCAAAAATAACCATATCGAGAATCGGTAACAATCCATGTTGACCGAGTCCCACATATAATACAGCTGAAATCTTATTCGGAAGATAGTGCTCGATACTTCCATAAAAACCTTGTAATTTGAGTTTTCAATGCTTTCCGTACTCATACGAGCGTCAGACTCTTTGGTGCCATTGTACATGTTTTAAGTTCGTGTTTCTGTCATAACCGTCAGGATAGTGAGTTTCACTGGTTATGGGACATACCTCTTACGAAATGCAGTACTTCCGACTCAAGCAAGCAGTGAAAATATCAGTGCTCCGAAGAGCGCAAGCACTTGTTTTGGATAGTCTGTTTGTGCAATTAGTTACAAGTTACCGGTAACATCTAAGCATGGACATTTTTCTGTTATGTAACAGGACATTACTGAACTGTGACATTCTTCTTCAACGGGACAATAATCTGCTACATTTTATTCTGCTTCTCCCACAATGCATACGCAAACTTTTGAGACTAGGCTCTGATAGTGGAAAACTAACGAGAGAAACGATGGGTAGGTAAACTTCAGACATCCGGTTCGAACCGACAAAGCTCAATTCTAATCCTTACGACGACGGCAGCTGTCTGATTTCCACCGTGTACTGTTTTCCATTCGGTGAACTGGTCTCTAAGTTACTTTTCGAAAAGCATATATCTGTCAGGATGCATACACAAGTGAAAAGTAACCATAGAGTACGAAGTTTTCTAACCCATGAAATTGGGAACGATAGAACAAACGTGAACTCACGATTCTACGATCCGACAGATAGGATCCATCAGCGTACCGCGCACCGGAAGGCTTTTTATTCGAGCCACTTTACACCAATTTTCTGGTGCAGCAACAAGATCTAGGTAAAATAAGTCGCGACCACTCTGACTGGGTGCGCGATTGGTCAGCAAAATGATTCCGTCATCAGGGGCTAGGGCGACTAACCAATCGCAACTGAGTTCAAACGCGCCATGCACAGACAGGCATGTGTGGTTAAATATTTGTAATCTGCACTGAGCCTATCGTGATAGAGAAGAGTATCTACGATAGAGGATAAGTAAAGCTCTCAAACGTCACACGCCCAAAATGAACTTACGTGAACATTGCTATATTCATATGCTGCGTGCATAGACTAGATAATGGAACGCAGGGCTCAGTCAGGCTGATATTGTCATGTGGAAAATTATTAAGCTTCACTGGAATATGATGACCAGAATGAGTAATGATTCGGTGGACTGGCTTGCAAGATGACCTGAGAGTCCGTTTGACCAGGCAACACAAACCAAACTGAGCTCTGCTGTGCCCCCATGAGACGTTCATGTACTTTTACACCATTTCCACCGATATTTCGGAGCTGTGACAGAATCATTTAGAAATGTGTCAAAAAGATTCGGGAATGAAGAAAAACGTCTTTGTATTAGAAGACCGAACTGCGGTGTATCCCGTAGCAAGTGTTAGACCGCTGCGGGGATAATCAATGCAGCTTACTGTACGTAAGTGCTATCATAACCATGAAAGATGTATTGCATATCAAACCCATGTAAATGAGATGCAAACAGTTCAGCGGGATGGCGATTCGGAATATTCTTGACGCAATTCCGAATAAATTTATCAATATTCCTAAATAATGCTCGAAGTGGTACAGCTGTCATTTAATTTGCTGCGCGTGGATATTTCTTCTACGAAAGTGATATTGATGAATTTCGTCAGCTGATAGAGTAGAGGCGAATCGAGCCAAAGACGAGATGCTAGGGGTGCACTGTGCATAACGTGTCACCGAAATAGGAACGGTAGAATAACACAACAAGAAATTGAACCATAGGAAACGCAGCAAGTTGTAAGCCCAAACAGAAAAAAGAAAACTCTTGATTGTTACGGAATGGGTAGGAATGTACAGATATTGTTTGGTAGAATAAGAGCCGGCGAATAAGTGTTTAAAAAAATCAAAATCAAGCATTAAGACAACCCGGTGTTGAAATAGAGACCGAAAATAGTCGGTTTCTACCGATAGATTGATGCTACTACAGGCAAAGGAATGGAGCCGTTTCGACATCAGACAGGTTCTAATAAATGAAATAAGATGGACTGACCGTGTACAAACTTAAGGTTGTGGATGTAATGGCAAACGACAAACCCAATTTTTATCGGTCGAATGTGCCCAATCAAAAATTTCAGTTACTTGTGGCAATTAGAAATGCCTTGATTTGTGCAGAAAAGAAGTGTACAGTGGTCGGTGAAGCAACCAAGGGCCCCATTCACGAGGGGATATTCCGCTCTTGGGAAGGGCCGTAGACCAGAAACAACAAATCAAATCAAATTGTCCAAGGAAGTTATCCAAATCCTATTAAGAAATCGATGGAGAAATTTTGTTAATGTTTTATTTGAAAGAAGTGTTTTACGTTGCCTGTATTTCCACCGTTCCAAATTTAATTACAATATTTCAATGAAAAGCAATTCAGGAGGATAACTTGAATCTTTCCGTGAGCTAAACCGACAGTTTCTTGAAAGTGGTTTACCGCGAAACTAAATGCGGAATATGTGTTTAGGATCACTTCGAAGCATTGAACGGCACAAAACAGAACAGAAGGGTGAATCACTCGATAATGCTATGAACAACGCCGTTCAGTTCGGTTCATTTTGGACAACCATTAAACTTTCATCAAAGCACTGGTTTTGGATCCTGCCTCGTAAAGCCACTTGCCAAAATAGAAAAAGACCGCGAAATAGTAAACTGGAGAACTATATAGAATAATAAAGGATTCCAATGCAAGAACGCCGATGACTGAAACAATTAGCCACGTCATCCGCTGTCTCTACTCGTTGCTTCGGGTGATCTTACGAACCCCAGCCAAATAGTGCATCTGCAAACTGGTTAAAGATTTCAAATGTTTTCCCTTGTCGTGGAGTGGCCATCCAGAATCATCCTCAAACCATCATCTGCCTCAAAGAACAGCATACAACGAGGCAGTCGTTGGGTGGGCATGCGCGAAACATATCCCAACCATCTTAACCTATTCCCATTCAGTTCAGGTTCTTAAGACTAAACCGCACGACTCGTTATCCATAACCTAATTACTAAGTTACTCCCTAAATTCTCCCACTATATCATACCAATACTACGAACACGACAGTGTTCCAACACCAAAAGTCATCCCATACCTTCTGTCCTCGACGGTCAGGTTTCGGAATCGTAGAACAATACCGACCTCACTTCTGCCATGTTTACTCGATATTT
>LUCM01009264.1:6860-17321 GCA_008360955.1 Fasciolopsis buskii
CGTTGCAAGACAAGCAAGGAAGAATGGATGTTGGTGGTAAGGCCTTTCGGTAATCATGTCCTGTCGCGCCTGATTCATAAGCTACAGTAGGTTCCAACCTGTTCGTTGGTATAGGCGGTGAGCAACGTGCATTTGTTGGGGAGTGAAGAGGCTGTGCAAGGGTGGTGGAGGGTATGGTATGGCTGAGGGAAAAACCGGGTAAAATAATGGGTATCCTGACGGCATTTGGAGCATATCAGTAGGTGGCAGGATGTTTGAAGGCCTGACCTCTAGCTGATTGGAAGCCTTGAGATTTGGTCTGGGAAGTTGGGACAGTAGGTTTTGGCAGGTCGGCTTAAGCATTGCGTTTACAGGCTACAGATGGTCAGTCGAGGGTAACTCGGGAAAGTGTGTTCTTGTCCAGAGTTGCATATGGCTCACGCATACGTTTGGGGAACAGGTGACGGGCCAGCACTACGGAAATCAGTTTCAGTTTTGGGACGGTAACCGAGGTTGAAGTTAAGGTTATTAAATGACGTTGGATGGGGTGGCGAGAGATGGTTCTTAGTGCTGCTGGCTTTGCTTGTGGCGCTGAAATGATGAGATTGAGGTCTAACGAAGTTAGCCATACCTCATGAAGGGGCTGAACAATGTGACCATGGTAAATCTAATGGGACAGGACATAGCACCTTAATATTATTTATGGACTTGGCGGGGATCTTAGGAAGTGGAAGGGATTTATGTGTCTTAGGTGGACCTCGCCTACTGAGGAGGGTCGCACCATCGTTGGTTAGAGAAAAGTCGCTTTCCTTAGCGTCAAGCAAATCACCAGTCACTTGGGGGCCTGCAGCCTGTGGGGGCAGGTTGGAGTATGACGGTGAACTGCAGGTACTGGCCTTGGAAATCGTACTGTAAAGCGGGCGCGAGGTGGAAGGGTGTTTAGGTCTAACGAAACAAGGTGACGTCGTGTTGCTGTTTCCTAGGTGGCGGTGTTTGGACGGAGGCTGAAATGTGGGGGGCAAGCTCGATATGTCTAGGTCTACAAAGGTGGAGCATGAACCCGTGGACGGTATTGGCTCCAATGAATTTCTGTTAGGCCAGCGAAGGGGTAATGTTTTGGAGACAAAATACCCAATTAGGCGACTCCGCTGTAACGGGCCGTGCAATTTTTGGTGGTGGTATCTTGGAAATCACATGCGCGTGACTGGAGTCGTGCGAAGTTTTGGCGAAAATTTCCCTCTGTAGAGGTGTTTTGTCTGTGGTTATTTTTATGTTTTTAAACGGTGTAGTTGCAGCAATAACGCTTTGCTTGCTGATGAAAAGCTTCGCTAGAATGTTTGTCTGGAACTGCGCCATGAGCGGGCAAATAAGACGCTGTGTCCGCATCCTCGTCATCATACATGGTATGTGCGCCGTGCCTCTAGCCGCCATGAGTTGATCTCTAAGACCATTCATAGGAATATGATCAGGTATGTTAAAGACAATAAAGTTACAAGATTTTGCGCCTGTCGTAAGCCAGGCAACCACAAACAAGCCAGTTAGTTCGCTGCGTTAGAAAAAGTTTTAACCACTCAGAAATATTTGGTTTATGGTTGTGCATCCTGTCAAACACGTTTCAGTGATGATGTCCTGGGGTGATTTTGGACAACAAGGTTCAAGGTATCAATTTTACTTACAAGGGATCACGCTTTGAGCAGAATCGGAGGCACTATGTATGTGCAGTCAATGCTGAATGGACTGGTGGGGAGGCCAACATTTGGGGGTGCGGCTTGATGAGCCAAATTGCAGAGAGAAGGAGGCGTTGGATTTGGAGTTGCCGTATGCGCTTGGAAGAAACGTCTTGGGAAACTTTTGGAATTGCTGGAAGTTGAACACTTGTGTATATTCATGATAGGTGGTTGTTAGACACCCTTGACGGATTATGAGAAGGGATGATGTAGAATTCCGAATGGTGAGTGCCGAGGGTTGCTGATAGCATATTACTATATGGATGACCGCGTTCGTAGAGGCAATTCGTTGTGGCCATCTCGGAGGTAACTGGGCGAGTGACCCAAGTTTCAATCAAGAAAAACTGGTCTCAGGTAGTTGGATTCTCGTAGTGGGGGAAGCCATTTTGCTGAAATCGAATAAGCAGGTGGCATTATATCCCTTGAAAGGAGCTGGCCGGTGGTGGACACTTCTCAGGAAAAAGTAAGCTGGTGAACGGTGGGGAGTAGTTTTGGTTGACGAAGTATCCAGGAGGAGGCTGGTGAATTATGCGGATGGGTTTTTACATCATTGGCCTTGAAGCAGAGACTTTATGAACAGGGCGGATTGGGGGGCTTGAACTAGCGGCGACGGTTGAAGACTCATTAGATGCGGTGCTTTTGTGGTCTTCGGACTTATGGGGTGTTGCAAGAGAGTTTTGCTTGTCAGTTTGAGTCTGGTTATCAAAGTATGGGGACTACGTGCCATGGTTTACTTCGAGCGACCCAGGAAGGCATGATTTGGATAACGAACTTGAGGAAGCTTTAGGGTGGCAGCGGTTTACTGATGGTTCGAGTCTTTTTTCCAGTAGCTGGTAGAGCGATCTGGTGTGTTTGGTGCCTGAGGGACCACATTTGGGTGGTTTTCAAACTTCAACATCGACCTACCTTCCGTTTATTGGCTTTCAGCTATATTTATTGGATTCTGAAACTAAGTTAGGCGAGCATCCGTTTCACGGCCAAATAGACAGTGCACAAGTGGGTTTATAGGTAATTCGCCTACATTTATATGTGAGTTAAGATGGGAGTCACATGGGACGAACTTCTCCGCAGTTTGGTTTGGGTTTGCTATTGAAGCAGCAGGTACGTTGAACAGAGTAGTGGGTGGACTGAGTGTGGTCTGCATTGGAAGGTTGGTTTTGCCGCTCTGTGAGGCTGGTTTTAGTAGGCGAGGCACTGGTTTGGGTGTCTAATTCAATGGTTCGGTATTGGTGGGCTTGCCAGCGTTGCTCACTTGACGACGCGGGATGTCGCCATTCTTGATATGGTCTCCTTTAATTTCGGAGGTTGAGGCCATTTGAGAGGACATGGAGTGCAGGCAGGCAGGGGCGAGAGTGTTAGACACATAAGTCGACTGTTATTTTATGGGCTGCTGGTGCACTAACCCTTTGTGTGGGCAACTTATCCGAAGAAATCCGAGGTAAATAGTCAGGAGTGTCTTTTGTCTGCATATATACGGTTGTAGCCGATGGAGTTCTCGAGCCACGATTTGCCTCTCTTACGATGAGTGTTTTTTCTGTGAAGGTTCTAATGTTCTTGGAAGCAGTAACTCGGACAATTACCTGTTTAGCCGTTTAGCTACCAGCTCGTCAGGAACTCGAGAAAATAAGGGACAGTCGAAACAGTGCAAAGTTTTTGCAGCCCGACACAGCAGAGTTGGCACTGGGACCTGTCGCATGCTTCTGGTATGCGGGGTTTAACCGTTTCGAGTGGTAAGCTATCTGGGACGCTGAACATCATGGTGTTTTTATCGGCAACAGCGCGTTTGCAAAGCTCGGTGGCAACGGAATTTGAATAGCGGAAAGTTATGTCGAGATTTTGATGACCGGGATTGTGTCCAGCCTTCAAAATGTTGAGAGATAGAGATAGTCCTTACACGCTCTCTTCCAGAGACTGAAAATTATTTTGGAGGATGATGATCTTTATTTTGAGCTAAGTGGCTCTCCCGCTGGCTACGTCGCAAACATTGCACCGAACTACCAAGGATGAGATACCCCATGGAGAGCCTTGGTGCTCGAAATACCACATAATGCAACCTTTCGTGTAACGGAACACGGAGTTTTCCCTCGGGATCTTTCGTTTAACCGAACGTTGACCACCCACCGCAGTGTCCATTTGCGCATTGCTCACGCACGCCTCATTGTCCCGCACCTGCTACCGCTTCCGACTGTCATTTTCGTTGTACTGGTCGAGTTTCGGGGCTCTCAGGTTTGGAATCGTACTGAGCCGACTATGTTTGACGCACAAGTGATCACGACGTTTAAGTGCATATATATGTAATACGAGATCTGCGTTAAGACAATAGGTCTTGCAAATTGTTGAGCCCGACGTGGTGGACTGCTGACTCGAGTCTCTTCTCCTATTCACCGACACCCTGTTTGCCCATCCTCACGAGTGAACATTGCTGTTGCTTGTTTTGTTGCGAATTGCCGTTACCTAATGGTTTTAAGCTGGCTTCGTTCTCTATCAGTAGTTTCTTGAATGTTTCCTTCGCTTTGTTGTTTTCGAATGCAGTGCCATGTCCGCAGAGCGGAAAAAGTCACCAGACCCAGCGGTAAGGGCGCCAGCTCTTCGTAGACCTTCGTTCACGTCATCCGATTCCCAAATCTGACTTAGTTTAACCGAACTAAAGTTCCAGAAACACAGGATAACTAGCGACGTTTTAGGTGGGTTGTTGGCAATCTTCCTCCTCCCAGAGCGAACGAATGGTCAGTATAACTTCAAAAACATTGACTAATAAATCAGGTGTGCTACAGGGTGCTGTTCTTTCACCGTCTCTTTTCTCAGCTTGCGTCAGCAAATTATCTGCTATTTCTCCTTGTCATCTGTTCAAATATGCTGTTGATGTTGCCCTCTCTGAAGCCGTTCTGAACGACGATAGTTTTCAAAGCTTTCTCAACAGCCCCTCTTTTGCTTATGACTTCTCTGTGCGAGCTGATTCGAATCTCGACGCATCGAAATGTTTCCAGTGTCTGTTCTCTCTATCTTTTGGTCAGCCTGCCAGCTCCTACGCATCCTCCGCAAAACGATCTTTCAGATTGCCGCTCTCATTTTTCTAGACGATCCGCTTTCCGTTCCATACCGTCCAGAATCAAAATTTATAGGAACCCCACTGTCCAATATTAGCAAGAATTTTGAAAACCGTGACCGTCTTTCAGCCGAGTTCCTCAACGACCTTCCGAAATGTGTTGTGGTTATTCCTGGATGAGTTCTTTTATGTCATTTTGCGTGGCGATGAGTTTACTTGTATTTTATTCATTAAGTTCTTTGCCCCCCACTTCATTTTCCCCCTCGTATATTTTGACTGAACTGCGTCAATATTGATTGTACGCAAAAGTTTATACAACACAATACAATAAATGTTATGTGGGATGACATCAAATAATCCCAACCTTTGCGTTTCGGTTGAGCTAATCGTCTCAAGTACCCAGAAGAAGTGGTTTAGGTGAGGATGTTACCTGTTAGTTTTGGAGTGAGAATCTGATAAGAATACTTATATCTATTTTAATGCCCAGATGCATACCTGCTAAGCGAGATTGAATGTTAGGTGAAAAATTGCCTTTAAATTATTTCAGTGATGAAGCCTCTCTACTCATACCCACAATGATAGGTGCTTGCGGAGACTGCTGGGAGTAAAAACGGCCAGACATTGTAGATTGAGGTGAGATGAAACTTTGGGCTTTGTATTCATCCGACACCCCTGGCCCGACCCATAGACTCTGTCAGGGTATACCCATCGTCCAGGCTTAGCAAATTTTTGTACGGTTATCGTCCTCCTTAATTCATTTTTAAAGGGAGCGTAGGGAAGAAAAACCATCCTTATATCTTAGGATGTTTTATTCTATATAGGGTATAATCATTGTTGAAAAAGTATTTCCCAAGGAAACGTGCACAAACAACTCAGCGCGTCACAAGTCATGGGGGGAATTATTCCTTGCTTGGGGTTCGTAGACTCACATTTTATTACCAGTAATCTTGCGAAAATAGGAGAATAACCTGAACTCAATGCAGCCATGAGGGATGGAAGTGTAGTTTTTGCAACGTTCCATGTAGTTTAACGAGGAAGAAAAGCCCACAAGTGGTTTTGTAAATCGACAGTCCAGAGCAGGTTGTATGTCTAAAAAATGAGCCTGGGGTATGCTAACAGACCAGTATTACCCCACGATGGATAATAGTCGCTAAATGATTTGATAAAATAAATAATATACAGTATTGTGACGCAAAAAAATACACTGAGTCACACGATACATCTGAACAGCAGAATGGTTTTGATAGTTATGGATGGAAAAATGGGTGGACAGGCCGGTAGGCTTATCTACTCTTAAAAACAAATAAGCGGACAGATTGAATTCGTCCTATATGGTATAAAAGTACTTACTTTTGGGTGTGGTCAGTGCTTTAAATGTGACAGCCTATGTTTAGACATGAACTTGATGAAATGACTAATTAGTGTTTAGTTCAAAAGTTCGGTGTTCAGAAATATTAATTTAGTATGTCTGATTGGAAAAAATAGTTCTAACTCAGCGAATAATGTCAGAAAAACAAATCGCTAACTAGAAAAACACTACAGTTACAACTTACGACCAGAGAAGGCGTAGCGCAGGTGAGGATTCCATTTATGGGAATTAAAACGTCGATTTAATAGCAGAGTAAACCAGGATTGGATTGCACCAAATTTCAACCATCAACTGGTCTTGAAAGTGGGGAGGAGCTCAGAAATCTGAACAGGAGTTTGACAGAGGAGGACTATGGGCAGACCTCAGCTAGTTTTGAAATGCTCTGTTGCTGGGCAACAAGTCTTTTGGAAGCCATATACAGATTGATAATAATAATCATAATGTGTATATTTCTCGACGCACGGGAGGCATGCGCAAGGCAAGATCAAAATAGTTTGAACTGAATTAGCAACTCCACTGAGAAGCGAATATCCTAAGCCTTTTGCCAATAGAACGAACTGGATCGGGTAGGAATCGAGCAGCAGATACGTTCTGGCTTGCTGCGCATATTAGAAGTATGGAAGAATGGTGTATATTCTATGGCATCCGAGAGACATACACATGGGAATATCAAATGCTCAGAGGAATGGCACAGTGGGAGCACGGAAGGTGCAATGTGTCTGTGCTCTTATAATCAGAACCTGCAGTGTGACAAGCTAAGCACGATTTTTCTATTTTTAAGTAAAAGCTAAATGATCCTTCGCCAAGACATTTGGGGGTTATTATCAGTCGTGCACTGCTAGTCACTCCGTGATTAGATTCATCAAAGTTGTTTATTGCCGGTGCAAAATTTGGCTGGGAAGCAATGGCGGACGTTTCCATATGGCTGGGTTCATCAAAAATCAAGAGGGTTATGTGGCGACGACGGAGATCAATATGGATTTGATAATGGGGTAGAGATGTGTGAAACCCATAATGGTTATCATATGAGGTCGATGGAGAATGGTAATAAACAACATTTAGGATACAAAATAATGCTAAAGAGGAAACAGCGAGAAACCTTCAAAGATGCATCAAAATATTTATGGGACGAAATTGTAAGAATTGCAGACGAACAGACAATGTGACTGACAAGATGGTCACCGGACGTATGCGGTCGGGGGCGGATTGTGAGGTGTGACGGGGAGGAAACCAGTAGGTGTAAGAACTACAATCAGTCCTTGAATAAAATTGCATGAATGGCCTGTGTGTTGTTTTTGTTTAATATCGGATATTTTGCTGTTCTTTACCGGTGAGGGTCTGGAGGTTTGGGGATTGCGCGGCATCTTAGTTGTGTTAGCAATGATGTCTCGGCCAGTCGTAATGAATCATCTGAGATGAGGTGCTCGAGGCGGTCCTCCGCGTGGCTTGGTTTGTCTTAGGGTTACGCGCCCCAGAACTGTATCCTTAGATCCGGATACCAGCTTCCTAACATGGAAAGGTGACTAGCGCAAAGGATAGAGTGGAGCTTTCGGTGAGAGATTGTGTTTAATGTGTGGTCATTTGCGAGACTGAAAAAGATTCGGATTGGGAGGGAAGTATGGAATTTGTTCCAGTTGGTGGTAAGGTGCGTAAACAAAAACCCAAGCAACAATAAAAGACAGTCTCTTACGAAGAATACAGTGCCCAGACAACTGTCTTGAGCTACGCAGGAGGCTGTGTTTTGGCGAAGGGACGTGTGCAACAAACGTACAGTCGGCTTGCTCCTTATATATTGAATAACCTTTGACTACCACTATGCTAGTGTTGGGACAACCTCAAATTAGACACCACCTCATTGGATCGATCGAAGACCCCTCGTCCAGTTTCCGCTCCGCAAATTGACACAACTATTGGTGCATCGTTTATCGCACAACTATACAGCCACACACATTGTCCCACTTTGTAGAAATGGCTGTCTTTAAGCCCAAAAGTACCATGATCATAACTGGTATACACACCGCGCCCACACCCTCACAACCCATTCGCCGGCCCATGGCGTGCACTGTTAGTATCACAGGCATGTTTGTGGAGACTAATAGTGTTGTGCGAAAATCAGAGTAAACGACTCACGAGATGAACAGCAAAATGTTACCAGTAGGACTAATGATTACACAGCCGCTTCCTCTCACCTACCTAACTAAGACGCCCGAAAACCCATCACGCAAACAGATCGCAAGTGTCTGTCACGCTATCGACTCAGTGTCCTCAGAAGTTAATTAGAGAAACCTAAGATCGTCCAACGCTGTGGCTTATAATGTTCCTGACCGCATTCCACTGGACTCATTTAAAAACAATGTGCTCTCTGCTTGCAGCATGACGAGACACCCCTGCCATTGCTTAAGACTACTTGTACGGATGTTCAGCAGATCATGTCCACTCTTGTTTCAGTTCCTTAGCCGCACTGCTGCAGACAAGTTTTTGGGGAGTGAGGCTAAGATGGCCTCATCTGCCCTGTTCACTTCCATCAAAATTACCCCTGAAAAAATCCATATTCAAAAGGAGGCCCTCAGACTGCAAGTAGGTGAGAAACCAAAAGCAGTTTCACCAAACGTAAATTACCCCAAGCAAACCGGCATGGCTAGGAGCTTTGTATCCATACCGGTCTTTGCGGCCCCACCACAGCCACAGGCAAGTGTTGACTTAGACAGCTCATCACCATCTATGTTGCCACGGCCCTTCAGGAAACGCCCGCATATAAATCCTTCTCTTACAACTTTCTCAGTAGGGCACAAAAGCCTCTCCTATCATCGCGAAGCTCAAATGACTAGCAAAAAATGAACTCTCACTTTCCCATTCAGACTCTGAACCACTAGTTACTGGCGGTAAACCTGCGCTTACACTCTCAACAAGTGACACGCCACTGCATGGTGTTACAATGCGGGGGTTACTAGCCCAGTGACTTAACTAATCCGACCGCTCCCTAATACATCCCATTGTCAGTTCCATCACCCCGGCGCCTCAGGTCCCTGGCCCTAATTGCACCGGCATTTCATAGTCTGCTTCTCGTTTCACGGGGACCGAAAGGCCACTGCCGAGGGAATTTCCAAACCAAAAGAAAACCACAGACTTGCATTGCAAAATTGAAACACCTAGCAATTCGCTCGATGTTCCCTTGCGAAAGTTCTTCGATGTTTCGACAGATTGCCCGGGATGGCTATCTATGGCTGCCATTAGGCATACCTCTAACGTCATATCAATACTACCAGCCTCCGCTTAAGAGCGCCTTGGTCCACACACAGGGACTGTACCCCATCCCACTGATGTACTTTTTTGACCACACCTACTCAGCCGGAAAATTCTCTCTTTAAATCTCCCTCCTGAAACACCGCCGCCACTTTGTTATTCTTACCCAAACCCACTTCCTTTCTGACACCCACCACACTGGCCCCCTAGTACTTCGGGTTATCATCATACTAGTATAATGAAGAACGTTATATGCCCTCGTTCTTCCTCGCCTCCACCTTCTGTCATATCTCATTCAACGTCCACTAAAGTAGAATTAATACAATGTGCTTACCCAATTATTCCCATTACGACTGACCAGCCACGCACCATCTCTTTGTCTTTGCAACCCCGCCAGTTACCCCGCCTCGACGGCAACATGGCCCTCTCCTTTGCGTTAATTAAACGTTGTTCAATCCTAAATATATTCACTCACTCAAAAAGCTTCGCTGCCTCTTCCAACCCGGATATAATCTTCATCACTGAGTCCTGACTTACTGAGGACACGCCTAATAGTGCGACTTCTCTTGCGGGATACCAATCCCTTAGAGGTACTAGAAACGACCGCTGTGGGGGCGGTTGCCTTATTTATGTAAGGCAGGGCCTATCAGTCTCCATCCTTACGTATCCTACACTTAAACTGATCCAAGAATCGGTATGGCTCATTATCGAGGCGTCGTCCTGTGTTGTCCATGCTGCCTGTATTTACCGCCCTCCGGCTCATGATAAAATTGGGCTTCCCCTCTTGGCGGACGCATTTAACCACCTTGCATCCCTCCTATCAACATTGAAAATTATTGCCGGAGACTTCAATCTCCCTGGAGCAACCTTTTACACAATTACGGCTCCACCAATCCTAACATATTTCGTCTACCATCTACATCGTGGGGGTTGGGTTCAGCACGTAGCGTCACCCATCGCAGTGAGTTGTTCTTGCTGTTTTCTTTCGCAATTAAGAGTGTTATTAGAGTGTTGTTTTAGAACTTTCAGCATAATTAGAACCGTTTTCCTCGTCGAAATATTTCCTAAATTTTTTCCACCATTAACCTCTAACCTCA
>LUCM01009266.1:5105-22858 GCA_008360955.1 Fasciolopsis buskii
GTTAGCCTAATGGCTAATTAGTTCAGCCTACGGTCTTCCATCCCTGTTTGCACCACAGGCCCAGGGCGTTCGACGATCCCCAACAAGGACAAAATAGTTATAAATGTTCCCACGACAGTGATCTGCGTAATGATAAGACATGAAGAGTAACTTCTATGTAAAATCTAATCCACTACCCACGGAGACGGCCTTCATTGGAGAAAGGCTGCCCACGGTTGTCAAAACGTTGGCGCATTACATCTACCAACAACGCTGTGTTATGAACGTTATATCATTCACAATTAATAGTCAAAATGTTCCTTTTTATTACTCAAAACAAACTAGCTTATATTAGTGTCCCATGAGCAACACTCAGTGGCTGATTATTCTGCCGGTTAATCCCGTCCCTCGGCACTCATCGACTTTCTCATGCGGCATTTTTGCTCCGCTTATAGATTGGCGTAAGCAGCGCGAAAGTTGCCGCACCTGGGTTGATCTCTGACCCTGGTAAATGTTATGACGAGTCAACACCCACTATACTTACACCTACCACCAAACATAATCAGGAAACTTTCCACTTGCGACTTCTACAAATGATTGACTATCCTTTCTCACATAGATATGAGGGTTTTGGGCAGCAACACTTCTAACGACCGGCTATGCTCAAATGACTGTCGTTTGTTATAGGTATTTTTCAGGTTGATAAGTCTGTAAAAAGGGTAAGATATTGGATTTGACCAGAATAAAAAGAATGAGAAACAAGCAACTCAAGGAGCTTATTTTTATGCTATTAAATCCAAGCACAGGCAGGCAGACATACACAGATCATTTTGGAACTGTTATTCTAACTGAATGGATAATCAGATGGGTTTTTCCATTGCACAAGACTTGTTAATTGGATCAATAAGTTCGGAACGATGTGGGAATTCTTTGGAATTTTTTCGCGAAAATCCATTTCAGGAAATCCTCTGTGATCCTCACTTTTGTGTTTTAAGAGAGCGAATCCCTGACAGACATCAAATAAACGAGACGGATAATCAGGTATATCCAGCTTCCTCTCACAAGGGATTGGGAAAAATTTGCCCGGTAAACAGTTTGTTAAGATGGGAAATAACAATGGAGCTTTCGGTTTAAAAAGTCCGTGCACAACACATTTCAATTTCCTTATGAAACATCAAATCCTGGGCAAGCATTTGAACTTTCGTGAAAGACGGTCCAAAGCTGATATGGAAATGTTCTGTACAAGAGAACACGCTAATATGCAGATAGTCTATCACCTCTGAAAGGAATGACTATGTGTGGTCGATCTATGTGTACAATGATCTTTTTGAGATGTAAGAGTATTGGAAGAAATCGTAAATTTGTAGTTTTCATAATCAAGTCAAATCACTGTCGCGCACTAGGATAAAACTAATGGTTGACAGCACCGTGCGGAAGTTCTACAGTCAATCTAATAAGAGAATGACATCGAATGCGTGCTTGCTCAAATATGAAATTATGATATAAAGATTTTATATATTATATATATCTTCTATCTTTTGCCTTTTCAACTCCTTTATTGATGAAAAACCATGTAAATCGTTTTTCAGGAAGGAAGCCACGGCCAACAGAGAGTTGCCGAGTGGGAAAGCTGGCCGGCGGTGGGAAGATTCGAACCCGCGACCTTCACGTCCAAACGCCGCGACCTTATCCGCTCAGCCACCGCCGGCCCAACCGGGAAGTGCAACAATTTAATGGCTGATATTATTTGTAAAGTTATTTTGTAAATGTTATCACGTTAATAACTTCCGGGTTGCCGAATCACGTCACATGACAATGGATTGGTATTAACCGAATAACACAAGAGACGAATCATCGATACTTCCGCATACTCCTTACCTTGACCATTTTAGATTCCCAAAAAACTCGTTTGCTTTTAAAGTGCGCAGTGTCCGTCCTAAATCAGTCTAATACGTGCAGAATTTAACTCTGCAAATTATGCATAGGCATGCTGAGATTAGCAAGGTTCGAATCAGATTGTTCTATCACTTACATTATGGAATTAGATCCCATGCTGCAATAATCCACACGAGAAAATCCTTGTTCATTTAGTATGAGCAGTGGGAGTTTTCTCGTCTCCACTCTATTCCATCTGAACTCCGGGTGTCACGTTGTATTTTTGTTTAAATAATTTAAGGTAGGTAACTATTCTAACAAATTTTAGCTAGATCCATGAAGATATAGAGAAGCACCGCATATCAGATTTATGGTTCGATTGCTAGTAGCCTTATGAGCACGGATGAGTTCGTTTCAACCGGTTCGAAAGCGTTTCCGTCGGATTTGGCCTTTAGTTTTTTAAGTATAGGCATTCGTTGCTGCTACCCTAATCTCCATCTAATGTTTCTGGCCTGCTGGAATAGCCTTCGTACTAGGTAGTAAATCCCTTGATGCACATCTCGAAATGCAGCGTAAAAATCTTACTTTTAAAATATCATGGAGATTGGTTTATCCCGTTTGACACGTTTATAGGTGATCCGAATGTGAAAACTGTGGAATATCGAAGTGTCATTCTGGCTGATCTCGTCGTCCAACTGACTATGCACATGAGACACGAACGCATGGGTTTCGTCTATTCCTACGTTTACATCCGATCGGGAACGAAAATTTATGATATTTGGATTAGTCCCGTATTCCAAAGTATTCCAAAACCCTGAGTACCCCAAGGGCAGTGGATTTGCAACAGATCTAAGTTTTATACAAGCTCGGAGCATAGTTATTTGTTCTTTGTTTCTCCATTTCCCAATTTATCGTTCACCGTCTCATAGCCAAGTATGTTTTAAAAAAATGAAATTTCATCCCCTCTTTTCTGCGGGCTTATGAAGCTGAGACTAACTTGATCACTCCTATTTGGTTCATCACATGCAGAGTATTTCGGAGTTATGTTAATGTGTTACGATGATGGCGTATGCACACGATTATGAATATATTGTGTATTTCGTGGACAGAATGGAAGTTCAAGTACCAAAAAAACAGATGTACACCCACGAACGTGCGCACACAACATGAACATCTTTGATTTGCCGGACGAAACGACACAAACCGTGATCACCAATAATGGGTCTCACAAAATGGCATTATTTTAACAAGAAATTATTCTACCAGTCTAATCGTTTTAGATGTTATATGAAAGAGTTCTGGATAATAGTGTTGGCGTTTTTATTTGGTCTTCTCACAGGACTTTGCCGAAATCGTGAAGGTACCGGCTTTTTAAGACATCGAATGCATGCAAATAGTCGCAAAATTTTGATCTGATCATCTAAGTCCTCAGAGATGGTGGCCAAGCGGATAAGGTCATGACGTTTGGATGTGAAGGTCTCCGGTTTGGAACCTCCCACGACCGGTCAACTTCCCCACTTGGCAACCCTCTGTTGGCTGCGACCCCCTTCCTGAAAAATGATTTACATGGTTATTTCATTAATAAAGGAATTAAAAATATAAATGATTTTGTGTTATCCCACCATCCAACAAAAACCATGGAAGTGTCATGGATGACGTAAACTTCCTCAGATCTGTTATGGACAACGCTATCAGTATGAATATGATGTTGGCATTAGCGGTCATTGGTTTTAGAATAATTATAATACTAAAACTATAGTAAAAATAATCATGGTTTGAAATGTCAGGGTCACCACAGTCTTCGTCCACAATTTTGTACCTGCATGTTTGATGCGTGGCTACAGAATTTGCACTACATTTCCCCCTAAAATTCACTCCACGAATCTAAAATGGGAACAGCGTGCTCCCCTAAAATAAAGGAACAAAAACTTTAGTATTCTGCTGGTCAGTTGCAGATTTCAAAGGTGACTGCAATAAACAAAGCAGCAGAAGAAACCATCATCGCGGTTAAAGGAGCATTGTGCAGCTGACAAACTAGGGGGCTTGGCTCTTAAAATGCGGGAAGAGTTCTCTGCATTGCATTGTTTTGTATTGTACTGTATTGTATTGCATTTTATTGTATTGTATTGTATTGTATTTTACAGTACTTAATTTAAAATCTATCAATTTGTACAGAACGTGTCAGCCAAAAGCAGACATCACAGTTGCAGTGTTATCAAAAAGACGTTGGTAACAGACTCTGCGCTAGATGAAGCCTTCACAGCGAACGCCCATATTGTCGGCTAGTACCCAGGCTAGATAGGACAGCAATACGTTTCTGCTCGCGGATGTGCAAGACGGAAAGAAAATGGTCAGTGGTGCTACTGGAGAACCCCGAAACATGTGGGCGACCCGTCTAACAGTTAAAGACAACCAGCGAGTATTTTCAAGAGTAATGTCTTAATAATTCACCGGATCGTGTTAAAATATGAGAGCGGCATTTTGAAAGATCGTTGGGTAGAGGATGCGTGGGATCTGAAAGAATTTTGTGAAGAAATTTCCCACATGCTGATAAGTGTTGATCACATAGATTAAGGGAAGATTCAGTTAGTGGCACGAACACACGGCTGATAATTGATAGCCTCCGGTGAACAATTTTAAAGTCTTTTTTAAGTAAACCTAAAAAAATAATATGAGAACAGCAAAAAAGGATTGGAAAAACACACTGGTGTACAGATCGAGAGATGATGATTTGTTTCACCTTGTAGTATCGAAGCTTCCTGATTTGAAATAGCAATCGTCAAAGGTTCTTTACACAGGTGGAATTGTGAGAAATCCACTTGACATTTTTACCCATAATAAGGCATAGACATTTCACGGAATCTGAGTTGACGAAAGACGGTTCGGATGGGTAGCGAGACCAAGAGAGAAGGAGAAAGTAAGATGAAACAGACATTCGAAATATTTAGGTGTTCAGATTTGAACAAGCTCGTGCAGAAAATCGTAAACAGAAGATGGGTTTGTTGCTAGAAAAACTTTGAAAATCATCGTTATTCTTAACGGGTTGAGAGAGGACAAGTACATCAGCATACTTAAACAGATGACAGGGTGAGCTATTTGGTAAGTCACTGGTGTAAGTGAAGAAGTCGTACGGTGGAAGAACACAGCACCCTGAAGCACCCCTGAGTTGTTAATCAACGGTTTTGAAGTATTACCGTCCATTCGTGTGCACTGCGTTCGGTTAGTAAAGTAATCAGATAGCCATGCCAATAAAGGCCTACGACAACCAAATGTTTCCAATTTGTGAAGTAGAAGAGACCGTGGGACCGAATCGAATGCCGACGAATAGTCTAGAAAGGCGCAAAGAACGGATTTCATTGATGCGTTTAAGGACTGACAAAGGTGGTGAACAGGGGAGGCGACAGCATCCAAAGTGGACTTGATGAATTTATAAACAAACTGAAAAGGGTCGGCAAGAGGATACATAGAAGAACGCAGGCGCTTAACTATAGCACGCTCCGTTAGTTTAAGACCAGAAGATGTTAAAGCGATTGGGCGAAAACGTTTTGCTAAAGCAGTATAACTGGCAGATTTTGGGATGGGAATAATAGTGACGGGTCTCTAGCAGTCAGGGATGGAAGACGAGCTTAATTCTGAGATGATCAGAGTAATGATGCATCGGTCAGGGCCACAGCACCATTCCCTAAAAGAGCTGAACGTAGCCTGTCAGGACCAACCCTGTGGTAATTTTAGTGGTACGGTGGGGTCGACCACATCTTTCCCAGAAAAACTCGTAAATGTTATATCATTACCCTGTCCGAGTGTAGCATTTCTTTTTCTTCTCACATAACAGTAGAATGCCTTGCCATAGAAATCGGTTGTAGTACCACTGGCAAGATTGACTGGAAGAACTGTAGATTGGTCGATGCGTTGGATTTCATCTTTGATTAGTTTGGAAATATATCGCACACGTGAGTTATTACGTGGTTTGTAGAAGTGCTCCTCGCGTCATACCTTAAAGATTCAGTTCTGGATGGAGATAAGGCCATTTGAGGGGAGCAGTGTGACCGAGGGGCAACAAATATCGAAGATTGCCTTGGCCGTTTCTGCGAAAAGTTTGACATTGTCATTGAGAAGGGGTCCAAAAGATGTGAAAATTTACAGTCACCCCTTTATTGCACACACTGTAGGAGACCGGTGAGGCACGGAAGAGAGTAAAAAGAAACACATTTCGCGCAATGCTCGGATAATTTAGAATGTGATAAATGTGTAATGTTTTATGCTCATTTCGACTGAATTCTAATGGAGATAAAGGCGGCAACATCATCGTTATCGTTGGAAAGATGAACACTGGGTACCACACATACGAAGGCTACGGAAATAGTAGACGGTTACATTAGTATACTTTATGGCATCATAATACATGACTGGCGTTTTCGACGATTGGTTTCACAATTCAACCTACTGATACCGTTGGAAATAGTAGTTGATGAATAATCAAAAAAATGTCGGTCAATAGACTTGGGAATTTTGCGAGAAAATTTGCAATGCAATTAACTTAAGTGAAACTACTCCCAGCGTTCAACCGTCTTTTTTGTAGATTTACTGATAAACCAGTCGGGGGCGGCAAGAGGTGCCCGAATAGGCCATAAGGTTGATAGTGTCGTCAATGTCAAGCTCGCGGAATTCAGAGTCTTCGACTTCAAACTAAGTGGTGCTTCTACACATAGCAGTGATCCTCACTGCTTCGTGGTTACGAAACAGCCTAAACTTTGAGAGAATTGCATGAAAATGTCCATGCACCCCACCAGCGATAATCAGTGCAGTTGAAGAAGCAATGTTTAAGGAATCTGCGGACCATTAGTAGCCGATTGGATCAGAAAAAGGTGACAAGTATAACGTCCAAATATCAAATGTCGACGGAAAAGGCAGTTTTCTTACCCATACAGTGGTTTCCATTCGCTCCGCATACAGTAAGAATAATCACGTGTTCAGAAGGATTGACTAATGGTAATCAAATCCAGGTGCCTCATTTTAAATTTGGTAAAGAGAAATGAGCATAATATCATGTAGTGAATGTAAAAAAACCGTCTATGGTCCATCCGGTAGGGTGATAGCTGAGCTGTCCGACTCAAAATCTTTCGCCCAAGGTTTCGCTTTCCAGGTCGGCCGCAGGAAGATACGCGCTGCGGAGGACTTCTGACAAAGGGGAAACAGCTGCATGATATGCTCCCACGATACATTGATGTTCACTTGGGTATTCATATTACATAATGAATAATTTCATCATAGACTGAAATAGTTGTTTCGTTTGAATCACATTATCCCATTTACACGCCTGCATTTTTTCACAACGAAAACTTTTGAGAAAAAGCTTAATCACACCTTTCTTTTACTAGAAACAGTGATTTCAAGACAATGTATCACGAATAGGATTTACAAAGCTGGTTAAAACACGGTGAGATTGGGTAACAGATCTTAAACAGTTGAAGAGCTATCACAGACAAACTCAAATGATTCCCTCGGTAGAGAAACATTAGGGGGAGGAGGGATTTAGCAAAAGAATCTTCCTGATTGGAAGTGAATCGTAAATTTGACCAGAGTAAGGTTATGACCGTTGGTTCCATAATGGGTGGGACTGTTTTAAGACGAGAGGGAAGAGAAAATGTGATGGCATGATTCTTGATTATGCCGTCGGAAACGGGGGACCCTGTATTGGGTGCCCGGTCAGTTTCACTGAAACTGAAGTACTCTAGGGATTATAAGAGTTGATGAATAAATGCTGTGCTACCTATATGCAGCGTGGCCTTTGGATGACGTTAACCGCCTAAATCAAACTGCAAAACAATTTAGCATGATGAAAAAGGTCGTTTTCGTTCACTCGTGCATAACCATATATATATATATATATATGCTAGGTACACATACCTGACGAGCGATAGTAACCGCGAAACCGGTGATGTGCTCGCGAGCAAATTTTTTCCGCTCATCTAGATACTACTTACAATTTGTATATATATGTAGATATATATATATATATCGGTTTACAGTATTGTAGTTCACGGCAGTCTTCGAATGTGTGTGTATGTGAGTGTGTGTGTGACCTTGTGGGAAAACAGTAGAATCCATTTCGGAGGTACACGCAAAAACATGTGCATGCACATGTCCAGGGTCTGGTGAGAGCCATGGTAACTGTAAACAAATATTTCTGTCTCGGCTCGTTAGCCACACACAGCTATTTATTAACGTGAGTAAGCATGAATAAAAAAAATCAGCTTGTTCGCCATTTTGTTATTTCTCGACAGCGTGTAAACTGTCAACTGAGAGAGGGAGACGTGGCGAAATGAATTACAAAATAACCGTCGCAGAAAGCATCTGTGTCGGATAAGCTATCGTTTCCAGTCGCACACACATGCTGGTGGCGCAAATGAAATTAAAATGAGAACTTCAGGACGACAATCTCTACTCAACCAACCAGTTTTGCAAATAATCCCGGCCTTCACTGTCGCTTGTGCGGATGTTGAAACCATTTTCGAGGTTCGATTAGCAATGTTTGCTACCCGATCTGAGGAAAGCATAATATGCTGTATCATGAAATCATGAAATCATTGAATTCTAAGTGCTGGAGACACAAGCTGTCAAGCCCTCTCAAGTAAAGCAACTGAGATAAATCCCGGGGTTTCTTCTTATGGAGGCCAGATCCGGTTGTATAAAGCATTTAGTACGGCCAGCTTGCTCGGTATTCACGCGTTTAAGGAAGTGGCATTTAGACGTGGAGGTCGCTGGTTTGAATGTTCTCACCGACAGTCAACTTGCCTATTTGACAGCGTTCTGTTGTCCATCCCACTCACGTTCCTGAAAATGATGTACACTTTTTAGATTTTCAGCTCAATAAAGTTGACCATTAATTGGCCCTGTATACATGTCCGTATGGATTTCAATCACTAACTCTTCCACGTGGACTGTCTGGGATACTTGGATGAAGCGTGAGGCTACTAAATCACGGAACCAGACGTCCTCGTTTTGTATTGCTTATTACCTGGAATTATTACCACACAAATGGAAACCACCTAATGTAGGGAGGTTTTCAATTTCAGATGGTCTCAGCCTATTCGAACTAACTATGACCCAGTGGTTGACAGATCCGGACCGCCTCCCACACAGACAACATAGTCACATGGAGTCGTATTTTTCATGAAGTAGGCCCAATAAATCATCACCTATTTCTAATTCATCATGGTGGAATTTCCCACCGGTTTTCTGATGCCTAGTCACCACCAGACATCGGGCTAGCAAGGATGGTATTTTCACCATCAGAAGACGAAGTGATAGACAGGAATTGAAGCACTGAGACGCGACTGGGTCCATTCACTGTCTGTATACTTTTGGCACATCTGCGCAAATGAAAGTAGGCTCGACCATATCTGCGTCTCATTGTAATCGTTCATTGCCTATTTCGTCAATGAATGGCTAACCTGAACCTACCGACCTCGAAAACTAATCTCGTGCACCGCCCCCCCCCTCCACGCGTATACACATACATGCATATATAGATATATATATTATTATATATCCGTTTTACGTTTCACAGCAGTCCATTCCGCTCCGGGCAATCTATCACCAAGCCTCGTTTATGCACATTATCAAGGGCCATAGCAACATGACTTTCACGAGGCGGTCGTAACGGTTGGCTTAGGTATACGGACACATTTGTGCACGGGATACGGCCAAACTACGCACACGAAAATGACAGTTTTCATCGAGGTCGGATGGGCTAGAGCATTCGTCAGTTTGCTTGCGATGACCGACCTTCGATTAATTACCGTCACCTCGTACAGGCTAGGTGACATATATTGCTTATGTAGCAAGGGCCGATTGTTTTGACATGAACGACTAGCTGGGTCGGCTGACACGTCTGACTGAGATGTGAACAGCAACAAACTACGACAGCTGAAATCGATTGATGCTCGGTGTTTGTATTATATGGGTGTGTGCGCGCGTATGAATGCTAATTTCTCCAAACCATGAAATTAAAGGTCCTTAGTTCAGTGCACAAATAACATGCATCACTGGTAAAAGTAGCGTCTTCAATCCAAGCGTATGATCAATCCTGGTAACGAGGGCATTTCACACGGATGATACTGACCTATACATCGAGTGGATTGTTCAAATCGGTCACGTAGTAACCGAACAGTTCAATTGTCATCATTGACACACTGTGGCCAGAATGCCTTCATCTATGTTTGTAAAGCAGTTCCATGAAACATTACAGTTTTAGTTGACTGCCTTTGTATGTATGCGCGCGCGCATGCACTCCTCAAGGTACTTTATTGTGTACAATATTTTTGAAGGATTGGTTTTCTTCTCACCCCCATGGTGATAACAGACGTCAATCCAGATGAAACCAAGCTCTATTGAGTTTAATCCGATAGAAATCTACAGATATGCTTTTTCAGCACTAAGTTCCAAGGTCGTCGTTATCCGTTATTCCCAGTATGGCACTCAGCTTCTGAGAATGTGAACTGTGGGTAGTACTCACTCAGAAACGCGCAATGAAGTAGTGAACGCATAAAATTAGCGATGAGATACAAATAAGTGGCAAAAGAATCAGACAATCTCCCTGTTGTTTGTGTTTGATCAAAATACAGATGTAGTCAGATTATCCGCCGTTTTAGGTGAATAGAACCACTGGGATGAGGACTGTAAAAATCATAGCTCCACCGAAACGTGCTAAAGGAGCTCCGGAGAACCACGCCGACGCAGCCATTTGTTGTGCGTTAGTCTCTTTTTCTAATCCTTTGCAGATTTACATACCGGGATGTCTTTTGACTTCTGGCAGAAAAAAATTACCAACGTGGCAACGACAGATGCACTTCTGCGGACCCAGCAAGTATTCGGTGGTGAAAGACCAAGTTTCCAAAGAAACAAACCCGATCTGTGGATAACCATCTCGAGTCAGGTATCTTTACCCGAAACTTTGTTCTTAATCATGTCTACATTTGTCTGGTCCATGAAATAGTTCACCATGTGATTTCATTGCACAACTCACTATTCAGAAAACATGGAAGCGGTGTACAGCTGTTTCATCCTTGTTAAGAATCATCATCACCTCACCCGAACTAGTTCACTAGACCCTTGTGTGAGCGATGAGTTCATCCATGGAATCGCAAAGTAGCTCTGGAGGCAGTGTTTCGTCAGTTAGTTGAGTCTTGCGAATGCGGAATTCGTCGTTTGTTGTAAATTAACCCAATATTCCATCCATTGATTCACGGTTGACAACAGTATTTCACGATTTCATTTCATACACGCGCTAATCCCACATAAAACGCAAAAACAAAAATTGTGATTGGGAAAATACATTTCGCACATACTTCGAATGAGAGGTGCAATTTGAAGCAGACCACTGTTTTTTCGATAAGTTTCACAAATGACAGTCTGAAGTGAACAACAAACAGGGAGGCCAGCATGAACCGAAGCCTTGTAGACAGATCAGCGAGCATCACTACTTAGACAATCAACTGCACTATGGCAACGCACCACCTTCGCAGTTTATATGTTCGCAGACGTAACGAAGAGAGCCCATCATCGGGTAGATAGATAGACAGATAGATAGATAGACAGGTAGATAGATAGATAGATAAATAAATAAATAAACACGAGGGGATAGGCAGAGAGATAAATAGATAGATAGACAAGAAGAGATAGACAGATAGGCAAACAGAAGGAGAGATGGGCTCCTAGGCATGCAGATTTGTGAACTTCATCCTCCTGGATCGGAATATTGGCATCGCGGGTTACTTCCGCATTTATAAGCTTTCCTCTGTTCTGCGAAAAAGGACTTTATTTGAATTCATATAATGGATATTAGACCGTACTAACTGTGGACGTATATTCACACGGCCCTCAACAGCTCCACTACAGACTTAAATTCCATCGTACGTTGCTTGGTATACTAAGAGGCTCAAAATATTATGTAGAGTGAAAGATTCACTTACACGCCAACCATCCACTGGACTGCGTATTCACACTGATTGCATGAGACGGTCACAAGTCAATCAGATAGGGTTTTACTGATTTTAACGGATAGTCTCCTTGCCCAATCTCGGGAAATTCATTTACTCCCAGTCGAAGATGGGAACGAAAGCATCTGGAAACTATCCACGTTTTACGAGCAAGCTTCTTCTTTGAAAACCATTGTGATTGAACGAAATTCGTCAGAAATATATTGTTATTTTACTGTTGGTCACAAAAGTCAAATTTGTCATTTCATTAGTCTTTCGGATGTGTTTAAGTCTATGTCGAGTGCTATTTATAATATTGCCAAATTCCATCATGCTATCCAAAGAGTTGACACATCACGGAAAATCGGCTCCGAAACCTCGTCACGAATCATCACCGGTTGCAACAGCGCACGATTCCGAACTGACGGAATTGAATAAGTTCGCCCGATGGTGAATCACACACTACATACATAGGTACATACATACAAACAAACACACACACGCACACCTACGGAGAGTGAGGTAGGACCAACAGGCTATCTGGAAGTACTGTCAGCACGACTGTACAAGGTTGACACTATACCGTTTAGTGCTCATCTGTCAATGAGTTCGAACAGTAGAACATCATTCAGGAGAACCGTCAACCCCCTAGGTCTGAGTCAGTCGAGAACAGTGAGTTCCAGAGCTGTTCAGCATTTACTTTGAATGAATCAGCTGAAGAGCTCGCCGCTCATTTGAATCGCAGAGTTGTGTTTAAAAAAATAGCACAACAGTAGCCAATTTACTCCAGTTCAAATGTCTGCTGGTTATCACCATACTCAGTCAACTGAGAGAATGGTCCTAACTACTTCAATCCTCTTCTGCAAAATAATAAGACCATGTATATCTGCCAACAGGGAATGTTTGTTAAACGCCAAACTCGCGGCGCCAACAGGTGATTTCATCATGACCTTAATCTTCCACCGGCCCTCATTCTGGAGACCATTTTATTTCGTCTATGAATGTTTGATTTGTCATAAGCGGTTCAGGAGATTTAATTTACTACGTGAAAAACTTTCCATGTGTTGCATTGTTTTAATTGACTCGCGAATGTTCGACTTGTGTTAGTGCGAATGAATCGAAGTTTATTAAATAACTTGGTGAAAACTTTTCGTTAAGAAAAAGAAAATTGTGTAAACAGGTGCAGCCGACTGTTAATATCCTTAACGCCCTAGCACTCGCTAAGAGTAAAGAGGCATCAGCAAATACCATGAATTTCTCTGGTATACCTGCCTATAGATTGTAATAAGGCCAGCTAAACAAAGGTAACCTTGGTTTTCCGGGTACTCTCGCCTGAACATGAGAAATAAAATCCCTATTGGAAAGATTTTAGGATTTACCTTAGTTTAAAGACATAAATGATCACAAACTCGCTTGTCCAACAAACACTCATTTTATCGAGTATTCTACCCACGGTTACGCGAGTATTCAGAAGCTGAAAATAACTATTTGTTAACTGGGGTATTTTGCGCCAACCGGGGTCTGATAATCGTGGTTGATCACGAAAAGAAAGATTTTTGTTTGTTAATCTTATTGATTTACATCACAATTGACCTTGCATCAAGGTCATTTAAGCGCGCTGCGTCAGTAGCATACATTGTCATAGTGATGGTGAAGCAATGAGCGAGAAACAGTAAAATCTTTTGGTAACCTGATGTAAAGAATTAGGAACTGATTTCAAAACATCGGTCGATTTAGGCTTTTTTAAACTAAAGAAGGCTACCATTTACATAGTACCAAATAAATAAACTCCGCCAGGAGCATGTTTTTAATGGAGGAAATCAATCATATCCCAAAGTGAACACAGAGTTACTTATAATCACATTAAAATCTCATGACAGAAGTTTTCTTCTTTAATCCCGTCGTAGATTATTTCCGAAATTCCATGCATCCTCGTCTAGACAGACTTGAACAACATCTGAAAGCTCCGAACTTCACCAGGTACCTGGTTTGAATTAATAGCATACCAAAGCAATAGTAGAAATGCCTCAATCTTGGAACCGATTACTTTCTGTTGATGCATGAATGGCATGCGATGACCTGCAAAGCATATACAAAACGGATGTTTCTAGAAGGAAACTATTCAAAAACGTTAGCGTACTTTCTTAGTTCCATTAGCACAAGAATAACATGAGGAGATCTTTACCTGCGAATCAAGACAGAATGCCCTCGGAATAGGAGGAAATTTTGTCGTGACGACGGAGATATTCCTTCGGTTCCACGAAAGCTAAAAAATGTGACGAAACCACAGTGTTTCCGAGCAAAGCTTGGTATTTCATTTTACCAGAATTTGGTACGCATACAATCGTGAGCAGACTGATTTTCTTTCAGTATAACGTATACTAGGTGATAGCATAATTGGAGTCCAGGGTGTGCTTCATATAAATGTCCCTTATGTCCTCATAAGCTAGCTAAACAAGGCATATTAACATGGAATTTCGAAGACTGATTGGGGCATGAAGTAAAAGTAATTTCCTACTGGAATCGATGGATTTCAAATGAAAATGTCCAAACCAATTATTAAATGACGGTGCTGTCCCAGTCGATTGGCATTATTTGCTTTTGGGTTGAGTTTCTAGCACTACATGTGCCAAACTGGTGTGATTTAATCTCATTTTGTTTTTCCTAGCAGGTTCTTAGTGCCTCAAGGCGGAGATATACGTGGTAGCCTAAATGAAATACTGAAAAAAGTTTCAGCCTTTTTGCTCGTTAGAAACATCCAAAGCACATGATTTATTATTGAAAAGATTTACTAGTTCTCGGGGCATAAAAGGAATGCGAACTGAAGTATTTGTTTCTCTATGCTGCTGCCTAACAAAGTGCTTCCATGCTGTTTGTTGCATGAGTTTCAGCAATAACTGTATATTTCCACTTAACCGGAAAGCCAAAGTTGAACTTGTGATGCTAAATGATTTGGAAAATTACATGAGTTTTTTACGGCACACCTGAAGCACGAGTTTAGTGAAAGAGACACGTGCCATAGCCATTAGAGCCCACTAAGCAGGATGGGGAGTGGCATAGAACCGTATAAGATCTCACTGGGTCGAGTGTGGTGGCGAGCCGGACAAGAGAGAGCTCCAATCTCCCACCAAAGAGACCGGGAGATCTGGGATTTGAACCTCTGATTCCCTGGGTGACAGACGCTTGACTCACTTGACCACATCGGATCAGCTTCGTTGGAAGCACATGGTTGTTCTTCTTCAAATACCTTGGTCTCTGTTTTACTTAGACCGTCAAGCAGTATTGATACTTGCCGGATTCGTGAAATCTGTTGGCTAAGCTGGAATTGAGCTCTGAATATTGCACAAAACACGAAAAAGGAAAACAAAGTGAATTTGAAGCCACTTCAGAATAGATGGTAGAAAAACTTTGTCAAAAACAAGACATCCGTTTGTCCACACCCAAACTTGCTATTCGTTCTCAACTTCCGAAAAACGTCGGGGCATCTCGCATGTTCCAAGCTCAGGTGACACGATCCACAGTCATCCTTTTTAGTGATACTCTTCATTCTAATCCTTAAGATCAGCCCGGGATCAAACAGGGTAGGCTATTTTATGCCATCAAATTGTTGGCAACATTCACAGAAGATGACAATCTTATTCCGATCCATTCATCACCTCCAAGTTGCCATAACTGAATGGTTTTTGTAACTAAGAGACATGGCCCAAACGTGATCTTCTGGGAGAAGTTTCAAATATGCGCTTGGGTACTAATTTTATCTAACTGTAGATTTCAGACAAAGTCCTTACTTTACCTTTTTGTCACTTCCAGTTGCGCGTGACAAGATGAAACCATCACCAATCCAGAGTCATGGATAGGCGATAGTGAGCAGTTTTATAACCCAAAGATATTGACATATTGCGTCACAAGGATGGGCTAACGGACATGAAATCGGGGTGGGTGAAATCTATGCAGTTTTGCTCCTGTATTTTCACAGTTCACAAACCGAAATAAGTGTGCATTAATGTTGTCATTTTTTGTGCAAAAGTGTTTACCGGATACTGGTCAGTTCAAATAGACTATCATGCTATTTTATTGTTTCCATTCGAAAATTTGTGATTACTTCCTTTCAGTTTTCGCGGTTTTCTGTTTGTTCCCAAACTAGCTTCTCTAGAATTTGCATTCAAGCCATGTCTGATGAGCCCAGATTCATACGTGTAGCGTTGCGAGTTATTCACCTAACTGTACCCTATGCTGTTTCACATGACACCACCACTCTGCCCGGTCTGATACTAATGGTCCACCTATAGAGTCTGTCCACGTGAGCTGGGTGTTTACATTCTCAGTTCGGATAAGCGTGATGTCTCTGCTTATCGTGTACTATATCTAATTTAGACTAGTTTTTATTGTTTCCTGGAGTAATAAAGGAAAGTCTCGACTACATGGTAAATGTTTTGTCTTGTGGTCTATTTTTATTGTTTTTTACCTATCACAGGGGTTTCCGGTCTTAGTTAGCTTTGCCCCGGGAGTACTTTGATGTTCACACTTTGGGTTTTTACTACCTCTCGATATACGGGGTGGGAGAAAGATGAGGTAAAACGGTTGCAAAAACCTCATCAGCGTGGGCAACCAGGTGTTAGGTACAGGAAATTTAACTAAGGGGAGAAACCAGACCTTTTGAGCAGTCAAAGAGAACAAATCGATTGACAGTAATAACTATCCATAGCTCTGCTATCTGAACAATAAATTGGACATCGGGCAAGCCAAATAGGGCGCTGCGAGAAGTTGGTTTGCCGAATTGGCTAGTGGAAGAGATAGACAATGCGGGAGATTATCGGTCCAAATATGTCTTCTGATCGTCAAACACACCAAAATTGCTGTTCGTGGAACGGATTTCAACTCCACTCCAGTCCAGTTCAACAGTCCACAGAAGAGTTTGGTACCATAGTACGACACTGTTGACATGTTTGAAAAGTTAGAAATAGATCATGAATAAATTCGGGAGCCAAACGTTAAAGTAATTGTACAATTTTTCGCCACGCAGTGGTTTTACAAGTTTTGTGAAATAGCTTGTTCATGTACAGAGTGAATATGGACTTGGTGTTGGAGATTTGTCAGATGCACGTAACATACCTACGAGATGAATTTCAATAATTCAGTTCAGTTCTTACATGATTCATTCACGGTACCAAGCTCAGAGGACTTTCGCTGCATCCACGCAAGCGCTACCAGGTTGATTAGCCAGCAACCGCTATTGCACAGTCAACCTTAGACCGATATAAAGAAACTCCCGATTTCGGTCGCGGAGACGTAAATAAATTCAGAGCTCGAAGAAGCTTTAACTTTGGAATGAGTGAACTTTCAGTTGAAATCAGGAACCAGACAGGCAGCGGCTCACTTCTTTCGTCACTTCTTGGCAAGCGGTTTGATTTAGCAATCAGTAACACAATGACATCCACAGCAGCAGAATTGACAGATTTGCTTGATCGAAATATTCCTTCGGAATAACAGATCCACCATACACAAATAAGTAACATCACTGAACGCAGTGAAGTTCCACAACTTTCTGTGAAAACCAACTGGATTTAATCACGTGTTTCGGAGTAGACGCGGACTCGTATCCTCATTAGAGTCCGGATCTTCGTGCTCAGCACACTCCATCTGGACTGAAGAAACGTGTTTCGAATAAGGCCGAAAATATTTAGCATTGCAGAATTGGCAAGAAACAGAACTAAACGTCAGAAAAGCAACGGATTAATGGCATTACCTGACTTCATGGCCCTTGGTTTTTGATCCTTTTTGTGCAATATTGAAATTGTACGAGATTGAGTCCTTCAGACCTGAACACGAACGCTTGACAATAATTACAGACAAGCACCCAAACTTTTCGCCAATAGGTGAGAAGTCGAAAAATGTGAAAATTTGTGCTGGAAACAAAAT
>LUCM01009268.1:0-28243 GCA_008360955.1 Fasciolopsis buskii
AACTGGGTCAAATATCTCGTCAAGATATTTTGTTCGCACTTCAGGAGGCGGAGCAGCTCAAGCTGTGGGTCAACGTGGTGTAGGAATAGTCTTGAATGAGAAGGCTGAAGCAGCCCTTCTAAACTGGATCTCGTTTAACAGTCGTTCGTGCGCCGTGAGGCTGCTTGGATCAGTTGGCGTCTGGAGGGATAATAGTGTTAGGTGCAGTTGATTTGTTATCTCGGTATACGCTCCAAAAGGTCGTGTGCACTGTGCCACCGTGTGCTCAGTTCTGTTGTATGATTGCGGGATATGGAGTTTGCTCGTGGGAGATGTTCCTCGGTTGGAGGTTTTCGATCACCGATGTCTAAGTAGTATGGCCAGGACTGAATGGAGTGACCGCGTGGGTAATGTTGAGGTGAGGAAGCTAGCACTAAGTGCCAATTCTGAGAATACGTTGTTTCCGCATATGAAACTTGGTAAACTACGTTGGTTGGGTCACGTGTTGCGTATGGCGAACACTCACCTACCATATCGTGCCCTATTTTGCGTTCCTCCCACGGAGTGGAGGGAGCCATGTGGAGGTCAGCAGATGGCATGATAATATGGAATGAGAAAATGTACAGCGAACTTAGGTAAAGTAGGTGTCTCACGTCTTCGTTGTAGGGTCCCGGAAGATCGTGTTGCCATTTTCTATTGGATCAGAATGACTGAAAGAGGGCATTTGTACAGTTCGATTGTTCCGTATGTTGGTTACTCCAGCATTCTTAGCTTTCCTCGCCTCAGTAGGTCCATCCTCCGTTCCCGTTTGATGTTCACTCTTTATAGAAACATGTGACCTTGGGGAAAATTCAGCGGTTACTGAGGTTTGTCTTGCTGTTCAACGCTGACTGAAACTTAGTGGTGCAGTACCATGTAAAGACCTGATTCGGTCAGACGTTTCAACGAGCCGGGCGACAGCGAGTTGCCATCTATCAACTTGGGGAAATAAGCACACGCGACTATCAAATCAAGTCATTGGGTCACAACACAATTTTCAAGTTGTCCGTACTTGTTGGAAAAGATACATTTGTTCCAACTTAAATTGTGTCGGCTAAAAAACCCGGGCTATTAAACGACGGTCAGCGGCTAACAAACGATATTCCAAAGACAACAGAAAATAACGAGGGAACTAAAATATAGCTGGAAGCCGCTAAAAGAAGCAAAAACCTGCATAACAAAACTTCGTCCACGGTGTCAATATAGAAAACAATATATTTGAAATGAGCACCATAGCCCAAGAAGACTGATTTACACACGGCTTAAATTTATAAGGCGGCAATAATTACCCCTATTTAAGTGGCTCGTGTAAGCGCGATTTATGCTCAGGGCCTCCTCAAACCCTCTATCAGCGCCAAACTGCGCGGCTTGCGCCTGGAACTACCCATAACCATATACTACTTGGGACGTGGCAGCACACCGCCTGGGCGGACGCTCATTTTATTGGTTGTAGGTAGAGGCCGCCTCCTGTATGAACCCCATCGTGCCCGATTACTGTGACCTCCAACCGGAAACAGTCACGTCAATGTGCCAAAAATCCGTATTCCGTTTTTGGTTTCAACCGGTTTTCTTCGTTCTTTTCCGTAGCGGTCAACAGCACCAATAACTGCAGCCGTCACCTTCTTGGTGAGCCGGACGACTTGCGATGACCCAGTTGAGTTTGCTTTTTAGGGATAAAGCGGCCGCCTGTGCCCACTCCAGCCTACGGCCTTGGTCCCACTACTTTTCGAAGAACGTAGAACGTGATGCCACAAGGTTGATGTCACGGGCTTGAAAATAACTAGGTGAGCTGTTATGGTCTCAACAGCTAGAGCCCATAACTCATTTGCATACTGTGGGAAAGCAACAAGCCTTAAGGCTTCAAAATCAATAAACACAAGTGGGTGGTCCGAAGGATATGTCCCAAAGTGGCACGTGCAACTAGGGTTACGAACCACCGGACTGCTCTTTACAAATTTGTTATACACAGTCAAGAGCAAAAAATTCCGCGAAGCAAAACGACTATTTACCCAGGGATCCAAAATTTGTCTCGCTTTTACTGGTGACAAGAGCATTAAAAGCCAAGGGAGGAAAACCGAGGTCTCTAAAAATGAAGAATGAAAAAATGCGCTAGATTCATCGAGGACAGCAACGAAACCAATGCCGAACGTCACGTCACGCCACGCTAAACACTAACTCCCCAACGGCGATTTCAGACAAAAATGGTCCAATTGGTTAAAACGGATTTAAGTCCCGGTTTAGCTCTTTCAGAGATATGAATGTTCAACCCGGCGAATGTGCTCATCACAATCCAACGCAGCGGCACACACGGCTTAAAGCTTTCAAGATCCAGGGAGGAAATGTTCTTGATTACACCCGTTATAAAGCTTCTTATGTTTTACCTCTATATATGCGCACTGCAGCTGGGACACTGGAAACTCCCGATGTACACACATTGCACTCACGCCTGACACAAACCCAGAAAAATACCGACCCCGGTGTAGCGCATCTCACTTCGGCTTTTGAAGTTCCAGTTCCAATTGGATTATAGGTCTACACGGCGAGATGCATGATTTTCCAGCTTTTTGCACCGGAAGCTTCCTGGATCAGACGATGCTTCAACAAAAGGAGGATGAAAATTTTCCTCAGCTCCTACAAGGGGGACAATTAATGTGATGTTTTCCCCTGGACCATCTCCTCAGCTTTGCTATTCACACACTTTTCGCCAAACACGGATAGCCACACATTGTCTAGTCTCCCTTTGAATTTGTGCACTGATCTCACCTCGACCAATTGCCCCAATAACTGATTCAAGCCATCCACCACGCGTATGACAAAGGATTTGCTTCTCAACCCGGTGGTTACATACTCTTGCACAATTGTTTCCCCGTTCCATCTTACTCTCTCGTTCCCTTTATCTGGAATAAGTCTCCATGGTGACCCCGTATCTCCACCAGTACCTGAGAGATCTTGATGGCCTGTATTAAGTCACCTCTTCCCCTACGTCGTTCCAAGGAATACAGGCCAAACGCCCTCAGCCTTTGCTCACATCCCATGTGCCTTGAGTGTCCAAACCACGGTGTAAAAGCCCGTTGAACCTGTTTCAGCATTCGCCTATCTACTACAGAATACGGTCTCCATGCCTCGACGCAATATTGCAGGTGCAGTCTTGCAGACGCTTCGAACAACGGCAGAAGAACTGTACACCTAGATCTTACGATCCCCCTAATTTGGCATAAGGCACACCATGCTTTCTTGATCGCCTTCTGACATTGCAGATTGGGTTTGAAGTCCGCACTCAATACTATCCCGAGGTCCCTTCTGTACTAAGTTTGTCCCATTGTGACCGAGTTCTCAGGTGGACCCGTGTGGCGAGGGAAATTTGCTTCTCCTTCCATGAGCCGCTGACATTTGTTCAAGTTCAACGGAAGATCCCATCTCACCGACTACCGGTAAAATTTATCCAGATCCCTCTGGATACCTCCACTGTTTGCTATCCCTAATAGTTTGATGTCGTCAGCAAACATGAGACAGGGATTTTCCAACCCACTGGCTATATCGTTGACATACACCAGGAAGAGCAGTGGCCCTTAGACAGATCCTTGGGGCATGTAGAACTGATTGTCTTAACGCGAATTTCACATTGCGTTTGCCTGCCCTTAACCTTTGTGATTACTCGTACGTCATTTTTACTCGGCTCCGTACGACTGCACTACTGCCAACACTGACATTTGACCGGTGCAAAGAAAAGGCAATCGGAAGCGGTAGCCGGTTGAGCATATTTGGACAGGAGCGTGCGAGCGCCGCGTGCGTGATCAACGCACAAGTGACGACCGCACTTGGCGGTCAACGCTCGATCAAACTAGATATCCTGGGAAGCAAATCCATGTTCCTGCACAGGGGCCTCCTCCTAGAAGCTCGTCGGAGAAGGGCTTTGATTGAAACCATAAGGAAAGGGCCGGAAACCGGCCGATATCTTGGGACTAGGCGTTGATCGGCAATCGGAAAATTTGCCTTTATTTGTTGGGAGCTAACCGTGCGCCGGACACCCAACCTGAAAAACATCTTTAGGAGGTGAACACAACAGGTGCAATCTCCGGCTTACCCGCGTCCGCACATCAGTGCAGCCGAGCTACCTGTCCGACGTGTGCCGGTCAAAACGGTGGATCTGACCGCAACCCATACCCACGGGTTTTACCGTTGTCCACATTCTTCGCTAGGCGTGGTTGAAGATGGGTGTTTGACCTCTGGTTCTCTCCTTCCTACGGCGTGCGCATGATGTCGGTCATAGGGCTGACGACTGTCGTGCCAGAATCTGTGGAATCGCCTCGGTCCTAGGATTCTTCTAAGAGGTAGTAAGACAAGACAAGCTGGTGGAAAAGGTGCTCGTGAACACTGATCAATATTTGACTTTGGGGACAGGCACCTGACAGCTTTCGGTTCTGCCCTTGTCGTTTCAACATGGGGGCGACAGGTACGTCGCCGCATCCATTATGGTGACAAAGATGTGGGGGCCTGCTAGGTGTGGTTATGTCATTACAAAATGGAACAGTGTTCGACAACTCGACACGGAACCAGTAACGGAGTCTTAAAAACGAATGGGCTGCTTTACCTTGCGGCCACCACGGCGGCCCCGCACATCCGGTATTTCTGGCGTGATGGGTGACGCTGTATCACTGTTCCAAACAGAAATCACTGCCGGCAACTCGGGTAGCGGATGGACTAGATCCCTCGGATGCATTAGTCTTCGGCAGGAGCAGTCGAAGTTACAATAGCCTTCTTCAACAATTCGTATCTGCGAGAAACTTCTATGGCATCCCTAAATGCGAGCGTTACATCTAGAGAGGACGACCAGTGGCGCACCTAAGACGACTGGAGTAGCTGATTATCCTGTAATGCTTGAACTCCAGAAACTGGTTTCGAGGATCACCAGTCAAGTTAGGATGGATGCCCAAAGCATACCAAGATCTGAGGGAAACCAAAGCGCCAGTCACCGACAGACTACTCAACAGGTTGGCAAAAAATAGTTATGACCAATTTATCAGATAATCCAAGGGAATCGGATTAAAGAAAAATAAGTGATGCCCTGCGACTTGCAGGCGTGAATCCCACTGCCGCGTTTAAAACAATCCTCCCCGTCAGGGTACTTAAGAAACCTAAACAGGACTCGGAATCGGCAACAGCAAGACCTTTACCCGTCAAGGCCCAGGAGGGCGCCACCAGAGGATATTTACCGGCTGATGTGTTGAGCACTTTCCTAACCACAGATAACTTTGTTGCATGATCCCCGAAGGACGTCTAAATGCAGAAACGGGAAAATAGGGGCACTTACAGCCTATTCCCTTGTAAGGGACCGCCAGTCCGGCGGTCGACAAGTATTCCCCATACCGCAAAACCCAACCTCCCCTGATAATTAGGGGTTGGCTCCCAGTGAGAATATACTGGAACGAGGCATCCCGAGCTGCGCTACGACTTCCGTCACCGTGAGTTGTCATCGTAATGGTTTTTTAATTACTGTTTTCTCAATTCGGTATTATTCATTGAGTTAGAGTGACTACCTTGGTGAGAAAAATTAACTAAACACTTCTGAACAGTAAAATTTGAATTAATTACTGTTCAATCATTTTTTCAATTCTTGTCTAAGCTAACGCTGTCACATTCCCAGCTCCAACTTGACCCAGTATGAAAGTTTTATTCTATGTAGCGCAAATTCAGTCGGTTCGCTTAATTGTTTTTAAGGATAGATATACCTGTCGTCCTGTCTATCCACTTTTCCATCAACACATTTCCATATCCCACAACACTATCCTGCTGTTGAGACGTTTCTTGTGACCCATGGCGTTTTGTTTCACGTCACAATATCGTATGTCCCTTGTTTTAGCCAGTCATATAATGGCTGGGGTATTTTTGACTTGTTAGCTTAACTTCGGGCCCATTTGGTGGACGAATTACCTGCCCTCCACGGCTGATGCCAATTCTAGTTGTTTTACAGTACTCCTTAACATTTATCTCCCAAGAGCTGCAACAAACCCGTTATCAATACAGTTGTAACAACTAAAAATGGTCACCTTTCACAAATTAAATTTTCTCCCGAAACTTCCAATTCGCAATTAAGAGCAGGACGGTTCGTCGTGTCAATCAGCAAACCAAACATGCCCATGATAATTTTCGTGCAGCTAACACTACAAAAAGCTACAAAGGTGACTCTTGTTCGGCAACAATCAGCCAATACCCGTAGCACTTATGGCGAGGCACAGATTTGCGTAAGAAAATTATCCAATTTACTAGGCCATGTTAACAATTTGGAGTGCCCTATCTAAAAGTCTTCACCCCTTTCCCACCTCGCAACTCCTGGAACTCGGCTGGATAGACCTGGCCTAGGTTCCGCTTGCAACATTTTGGATGTGGTTATATAATATCGAGCACAATGGATGGGTCATGTAACGCTGTGGTTTTTAGCATTCCTGATCGTTTTATCATGAACGGCCTTAGAGATCAATCTTGGCCACTGACTGCATAGCTCAATTGCCATGTCCAGTGACGAGGCTGCGGAAGTGGACCCAACGTCATTGGTGCCCCCTCATGCTGCATTACCAAATAAAAATTCTGGAAATGTTATACATCAGAAAGCAAATTATTATTTCTATAGCTACACCGTTTAAAGACAAAATAACTATATAAAACATACATCTACGAGAAGCTTGTTGCCCACGCTTCGCACGACTCCAGTCATGCGCATTTATTTTCCAAGATGTCGCCACTAAATAATGCGCAGCCCGTTACAGCGGAGTCTTCTCCTAAATTAAGCGTCGCGTCTCCGAAGCCCTCACCCACTCGTCGGCCTAACAGAAATCTGTCAGATTCGATACGCCTTTTCGGACATAGGAAAATCTAATTGGCTCACCACATTTCAGCCTCGTCGCAAGCGTACTCACCTCCATGTCACCTCGTTCCGTCAGGCTCAAACTCCAGTTCACCCCGCACACAGTTCGGTTGCCAGATCGTTACCCTATGTTACTTTCATACTGCCCCCTTTCCCGACAGGCTGCAGGTCCCAAAATGAGTAGTGATGTGCTTGATATCAAAGAAGTAGACTTATTTATAGCCATAGATGTCTCGACCGTCCTCAATAGAAGAAGTCCACACAAGGCACGTTGCCCTCTTCCACCTCGGGCCCAGAAACTGTAGCACGGTGCTATATTGAGTCTCTTTACGTCAACCACGGCCCAACACACTTAGCTGATTTCAGCCACTCGGTGAATGTTACTAAAGCTCGCAGAATCTTCAGCGAAGTCCCGATTGGATTCTCAAGACTGGCGAACCCCACACATCTTGTCCGCGGTTGAGGCCATATACAATTGTTTCTACGATACTCGCTGTGCCCAAAAGTGTTTCGTGCAATTTTGAAGGTCTCCCTGGACCGCTCGACATCCTGGAAAATTTATCGAACCCCAAACAGACTCAAGTCACTAGTGTGAATCACATCTCCCCAATCCATAATCTCGACCTCCATTAGTTTGACGCGCACAAGAAAACCAGTGCACACAAACTACAGTTGACGCAGTTTGATCAATAGAAATATAACCTATCATCAACCCCCACGTTTGTAGTAAATCACAAAATTCTATCTTCTTTTTGTCCGCCGGATCTCACCAACAGTCTGAAAAAGCGATCAGTTTCGTGGCTACTTACAGAGCAGTACCAAAGGAGGGGAAGAGTTAACGCTAGCATGAAGCCGTGGTACCTTCACGGTCGAATTTGGGACGGGATGGCCTGCAGTGACATCATGTAGGCACGAATTTCCCCATCTTGTTCGGGAAAGAGCCCTTGTAAAACACTCCCAGGACAATCGGAATGGATGACATGAGAAAACCAAGGTGGTGACCTTCCTTGGCCGGGCCGTTCACTTACAATGTCATACTGATATTAGCGACGCTAACATGGCCTAGGGGTACACCGCCCATGAAATTATGACCATAGCGGGATGGTTTATCCCGCTTTAAAAGATGCAACAGAGAAAAACCTGTCTTGGTGGAAGAGCACGATCCGGAAATCAATGCAAAAGGAAAGCAGCTGTGGACAAGATACCAGGCAAACCGGATGCGTCAGAGGTGCCGGTATTACACAGACGTCCATGAAGTCCCACTCACGACTAAAGATAAGTGCCAGGATCAATACTAGATAAACGCAGCGCAGAAAACAAAACAGAATCCACAGACTTGCCTTAACTAGGCCCACCATAAAGGAAGACTGATGCCGACCCTAGTAGCAAACACAAATTCGACATTATTGATTTTACCTCGTTCTGCGACGATTTGAGGTCAGCAATTACAAGGTGTCTTGATTTGACGATGGCTTTCGACCTAGTAACTGCGTCTGTTTTATCTTTAAACTTCTTTTTATTTTGGGATCAAAATTTACTCTTTCACAGTTGTGCTTGCACCTGATTACCTGCTATCAGATATTCAACATGGCGATAGTTCGAGGGCATATCAAGCTTGGCCCCTGGTCTGAGCGAAACTATACGGCCACAGGGGAGCTCCTCAATCATGAACCAATGCAGTCAAGTCGTAGTAAATTATACCTCGTCCTCCTATTTATTCTCTGGCATTCTGGCCTTCATTCTGCTGAAAACGCTGTGCGTGACGCCGTTAGTCCCTTATCTATTTCGTAAGGGACACCGCTCATTGAAATCCCCAGTTCGAACGCCGATCAGTGCAAAAGTTTTTGTTGCTTAATCTCAAGTCTGGAGAAAACTTTTACGTTCGCCGAAGTCATGCCCAATTTTACCACAGTTTAAAGCCTACCCTGAAAAGCTAATAGACGTTCTACTATTGATTAAACCGAAACCAGCCAAAATTTGGATAGGCTTGACCGAGAAACATGATTTATAATTACAGTTTGTAAAATAGCCTCTGCGGAGCTCATCATCAATTCTTTTCTCATTTAGCATATCTTTTGTTGCCTCCTCTTCATGAACCTTTCGTTCTGTAGGCCTTGATTTCAAACTAAATCCGCTGCCCTTGGTTTATTATTTGACACCTAATTCTAGGACCGCTGCACACAGAGAGCATAAATCCATCCGCAAACTTCGAAAATGCTTACAAAGCCTTAAGTTGAGGTCATTTTCTCCTTACGGTGAAGTCATTTTCTGACTTACAGTATCCTATTCGTGAAAACTGTTTTGACTATATCTCAGCTGCGCCCAACCCGTCCGCAATTATCTTGTCTAAGGCCACCAGTGGTTTACAGGCTTCAGCTTCAATTTTTGCCGCCCGAATTTTCTGCCTCCTTCATACGAACACTTTCTTGGCCTTTCGCTCTCTTTTTTTTGGCTTGGATGAGTTGATGAACCCAAACTCTCAACTAGCCTGAAGACTACAACTATTAATTCTGGACTCTATGTCAGCATTTAGTTAATGCTCTGTTTCTTTTAGCGGATGAATCATCAAGATTGCTGGTATTGGTGTTTAGGCCACTATACCGTTCTTGCCGCACGTCTTTGAAAAGGAATCCAAATCAGCCAACACGGACGCAGACAAGCTTGAGTAGAAATTCATTTTTGAACAAGCCAGTTTCAATGACTTCTATTCGCTGCTCCCCGATTTCATTGACTGGCGAGGAGGCTCACTACATAATGACCTCAGTAAATCGTCAATATTTAAAGTGATACGAAAACCTTACCCGAAATCTTTGGAATAATTGCCAACATGTTTTCAACTGAAACAATGTCATCATAAACGTAACCGCTGCTATGCCGCTCCTCATCCCAGAATAAGGCCGGTCGTCTTGTCACATCAATCTCCTCGGCGTTAACTAGGAAACCCGTCCAAGGTATCATCGACTACCCCAACAGCAGCTGACGTTTGGCTTTGTTGCAGGTCCATTCATCTTTACTCCTTAGTCTCAGTCGTAAATCATGAATTATTACTTCGCATTTGCTACTTCACGGTGGCTGCGTCCGAAATTCTTGACTGATAATTCTCACTATATCCCAATCAATGGCATTTTGCACTCTTTCCCTCTAATTTGCCATTCATGTGACCAAACTCCATATGATTGCATCGCTGGTCTCTCCACCCCAGCATCCGCCTCGTTAACTAACATCATTCTAAGCTAGCACCCAAACCACGCTACCTCTTCCCATTTTTTTCTAAACCCTGCACCTAGGTCATGCGCGTTATTACCGTTTCATTCGACGGATCGTCACGATTGGCTGCAAAGCATGTTGTCCCACCCACCGCCGGAATGACATACAGAACTCTCCGTTGCCATAGCCCATATTGGTCAAATGTTTACAGTAAAACAAGACAAATCTGCGGGTTCTCACGATTTGCTTGAATTTGGCAAACGTTCGCCGATATCCGAACCACCTTACGATCATTTAAATCAACCCAGGTCTCTGCTGACCGCTGGGTCTGGTTTTACCAATCGGGGGTACTTGTCTACTAGTGAGGATGGTGCCGAATTTTAAGTATTTCAGGCATTCCTTCATAAGCAAAAGTGACAATGGCACAGCTCTACGTTACTTTCCATTATTAGCATTCCACGCTTAACGGATAAAACAAAATACTAAGCTGGCGGTAATAATAACATCACTTATATTTTTAGGTTTAGCAGAGGCTTGCGCTGAGACATGATCAAAATTTTAAAAGGAGCACATATGAAAAGCAGGGCCAAAATATGGCAGGAATGCTCACTCATTATGAACGTACAGGCAGTAAAAGCATGACTGCACTCTGCCTAATTATTAACATAATTGCCGACAATTTAAAAGGTTAAAAATGCATCAGTTCAAATCAATGGCAAATACAGGAGCAGTTCGTTCAAGTGCCTTAGTGCCCAACGGCATGGGACCAAAAATGAAAACTTGTTGTCCGATGCAAAGGGGAAAGAAAACAACCGTCTGATTTGCATGCGGCAGTGATCTGGTGTGAGGCTGACTAGAAAGCGGAAACAAAATTCCACTACTGAACACGGTGAAGAAGCCTAACTAGCAGCACCCAAGAGGGAAAAAACACTTTAGGAGATATTTCCAGCGGTCAGGAAAACCCAGGAACGGCAAGTTGGTGTGGAAAATAAAATACAACCAGATAAAATAAAGCGATGATCATTACTGATGAAACTTATATTGTGATGTGAGAACGGCGAGGAAAAGATAGAGACATGGAGGAATTTTGAATACACAAAGACCAGTACGGCAGCCGAAAGTCTGAAGAAATAACACTTGAATTCTCTAAATGCAAATGAAGAAACATATGCGAAGGACATGTGAATGATGTGGGCGTTTAGTCGCAACTGGGTGGACCGGAAACCGCTTAAAATTTTACGGCAGGGAAATGTCTTTCGGCGTGCTTAAATTAAAAGTTAGATAGCAGAAGCTGCACAAGATCCAGTGTAATAACAGTGGATTTTGTGAGTTGGCGGTTATTGAAGGGGTACGTTGTGTTGTGCCTACTAGCTGTCTCTTCGACAGCTGGCTTGTGAAATCCAAATTTCTGTGGGATTTTTGGGCCTGTGATGGACCCCGCAGCTTCCTTAGTAGAGTTTAGGATAGAAAAATGATTCGGGTTTCAGAATCTTTGACCATTTGACGGGAGCCCGCTTGCAAGCTTCAGTTCTGAGAGGGAGACTAGACTGACTTAAGTTGTGAATCACAGTGTGCGATATCCTTTTTAGGTAGAATACTGATGGCTGATTAGTGGTTATCTGACAGCATGCTTTTAGTAGAATGGAGTAGATATTTGGGTCGGCGGCAGCGTTGCTTGGACGACCGGATTGTTTCCTGGAGCCAGCCAGTTGTCGGGAATTGAAGTTGAAGACATTAAACCGGTAGGAAACCTGAAAACGGGAGAGAACAACAGCCTGAAACTTATCCGGCCGGCGAAAAGAGTGAGCAGGATAAAGTCAAAGCGGGTGAACTTGTGAGGATGGGTGGATGAGCTTGCTAGCCCATCTGTTGATTTCTTCTGGGTTTTGGGTAAGTCGAAGATGCCGCTCGGCTTAGATTGAGTTGAAGCTAACCGTTTTTCCCGGGGGTCCTGAGTATTTGTAGCAGTAAGGCAGTGGAGCCCATCGGGAGTTCATGGGCAGCCGCAAATCGGAGGAAGTATTTTAGTGGAAGAAATGTAACTTAATGTTTGATCAAGTCTAGAGCAAGGCTTAAAGTGGTTCCAGAAGTTCATGACAGGTTGACTTCTTCACGCAAACATCCGGCAAGCGTTTGCACTGAAGATATTGTTTTTTGTCATTTCAAACTGGGCCTTTCAGAACAACTGTTTTCACAGACTAGGTATTTCTGCATAAGTTTGGATTGTAATCGTTATATTGTTACCCTTTTGGGCCACAGTTTGATGCTGAGGTAGACAGTGAAACCAGAAAAGCGGAGTTGACATTTTAACAATCTGGGGAGGTAGGCAAACGAGAGCAAGCATTTCTGTTGCTTAATCCGGTTATTTTCTTTACAGAAATAAACCCTCGTAGCTCGTCAATTACCGACAACAATGGCTATGGGTGCCATCCACCATGCGAGTAAGAGGATTAAACTAGAATGTGCCTTCCGATGTGATCACGTACAGGAATCTGATAGAGGCGAAAATAGGCAGGATTAACAGCCTCGAGTCTTTTGCTCATTGGAGTACACTCCAGAATCACATGGGTTGCCGATAAGGCATCCCAATGGATATGGAGATTGTTCAGGTCCCTGAAGATTCTCCGTAAACGAAGAGGGTAGCCAGTTGTCAGTTTAGGCTAATATGGTACTGCCCTCACGGATAATATTGCGTTTTCCCGCCGCAAACCTTTTTCAGAGTAAAGGAGTGTTGTGTTTGAGAGTTTTCCACTTGACCTCCAGCCGTCCTAGTTTTACGCGTAATACATGGTGTGCATAATTATATAGTGGTGGGCTGTCATCCATCTTTTCAACCTTATCTGCGACAGCGCGTCAATTCAATTGGGTGATAATGATCTGAGCTGTGGGATCATTCGTTAGGCGCAGGCAGACACAGGTACGGAAGATTCGTAGGGTTGTAAGCCCATGCGGAGTACTTTTTAAGTAAAAGGATCCCTCATAATGGCCAACTCCATCCTTCGAGATGTCCATGGAAGATGCTACTACTTGTAAGTATTCATTTGAACTTGGTTAGTACGTCTATTTGGAGTAAACAGGACTGGCAAAGTATGAAGTGTGAGCAGGGAAACGGATCCAAGGAGTGGCAGTGTCTGTATTTGTAGAGTAAAAAATAAACAAATATTAGAAGTAAATTCACGGAAGGCAGCCTGGCTTTACAAGGTAATTGGAACCTCATTAAAAATTGCAATACTGATCGCCAATCGGAACCATCAGTTTAAGGGCGGAGGGAACTGAGGGTAGTAGAGTAGAATAGAGGTTTGAATGCACGAATTGTTTTTTGAACTATTACCTCTCATTTTAGAAATCTATACCCACTTTCTAGGCCCACTATTCTGAAACTTTTTATTTGCTTAGGTCTAACATGTTGTGCATATTGAGTTCTGGCCTCAAGGCTTGATGGAAATGTCTTGGAAGTGAAAACCGCCGAACGGCACTGGTCAGTTTGCTCCATAGATTTGAGTATTTGGCGACAGACAATTAAACTCTAATTTTAGCATCGCTTGTGGAACAACGGAGTTACGCACTCTGCAGAGGGCACAGATTAAAGCCGAAGAAGATCAAAACAAAGGCAAGCTTGAAATCAAAGTCATGGTCCGTAATGGGTCGAGACAAAGAAAGAGTCAGCTTTACTTGTAACGCAAGGACGAGCTGTGGCTAACAAGTTTATTGGCAAATGAAGCTTGAACTTTTGATCAGGAGTCTATTCACAATTTACATGCTTGACAATATCACTGGGCAATGATATAAAAGCGGTCCTCGTTGGGATAAATACGTCATTGCTGTGCATTTAATTGGCTACAATGAACTACCGATATGTCCAATGACTTTTCTAGCCTTAGAAGTTTAAAAGAACACGCGTTCGCAAAAAGTAAACTTGCGTGAATAATTAACTCCTAGATACCGTTCTGATGTGTTCATTCCAGTAGCAGTTTTATTTCACCTCAGAACGTCGCTAAGGACCGGCATCTGTGTGTCATAGAGCGGTGTCTAGCCGCAGAAAAAGCCGTCGGGGTAAAGGTACACAACGGTTAAGTCGTTTCAAGTCGTAAGTGATATACTTATTTCCCCAAGGTTTGAAATAAAATATGATTGCATGAATGTAAGACATTCAGGAGAGCGGACTGTTTACGGCTAACTGTTTCTGCTTTGATATTCATACACCTGTGGATTCATGAGCGAAATATCTTTTAACCCCACCGAGCTGGCTCCACGAATGAGTTCGTACAATTCAGGGTAATTCGACGCGCGACATTCCATATGATTTTTCAAATCTAATTTATGTCGGGTAGCTGGCCTTGAAACGCAGTAAATAAGTTTGTATCACGATTGGCCAACTCTGTATTGTCTTACAAACTGAGTAAACGTAAAGAATCCTCTGCGATGTCGTCAAATGGACGCAATCCCAGAGTTCTGCCCAAGCCGGACAGTCTTAATCGGGCCAAACCAAATGGTGCCGGTCCGAGAGTGAAATATCTTTGGCCGGTTGGATTATTATGTGAATACGAATACGAAATCTTTTTCCAGTCTGCTCCAAGTCATTGACCAACAAGGCTCTTCGTTGTACATATTGTGACACTGACTACGTCTGCATTTTTTGGCTGGTCCCTACGTGAATTACCTGAACGGAGGTGGCGCAGAAACCAGTGCAATTTTTGTACCCTCAAGTTGACTGCCTGCATCCACCTTCGTTGCCAAATGTCTAATTCATCAGGATTGCCTTTCAACAGACTACCTCGGAATGTGCTTGATAATTTGATCAATCTGTAACAAGCAAACTGGTTTAAATTCCTTTGAATTTGGTGCACACTTCTACTCCAGCACAAAAGTTACAAATCCTTACCATACTTCTCATTATTTTCCAGCTTAGTTTGTGCGTGCTGAGGAATTATGGGCAACAGATTTCGCACGGACCTGTATAATTAATTTTTTATCTCTCAGAATTTTTATTTTGTAGGAACTTCTCATAGCACCCGGTATAGAGTTGACCAATTGAGCAGCCTCGATGGCTTTTGGAGCTACTAAAATGAAGGTGGGGTAACCTCCATTTAGGTTTATACCTCCGTTGATCTTTGGTCGGTTGCATTTAACCGGCCCACCGTTGACAGGGCGGAATCGCTGAGGTGCCTTTGAGATGGATCATTCCGCGTTGCGAAGACAGAATTAATTTTGAATGAATATTGGACAAGGGCACTTTTGAACTGGCGAGACTAGAGATTGAAGATTTCTCCTGCGGACAAGACTCTAATTTGCACGGTGCCTTCAAATAAGCACGAGTAGCGAGTTTAACGGCGCGGTGCACAGCATAATTAAACCCACTGCCTCTGGAGATGGTCGCTGTTTCGTCACTTTCTATTTTTAGCCTCTTCTTTACGGAAAATTGATTTCCCAGCTTCCATTGACCCTTTTTTATCCGGGGTAAGTGCATCTTCTGCCAACTGGAATGCATGCTCTATTTCTCAGAATAATTTTAAGTATTCATCGTCTTTCTGACGGACAAGAGGAAAGTATTCAAGTCCAGCAGTTGCAAAATATTCATGCATTTCTGGGGTTAACTTGCCCTAAGGGAATACAAAGACAAACTCATTCAGCTAGGATAGGTAATTTGCCATCAGATCACCGAGATCTGGAAAGATCAACGGTTGGTTTCCGGTCAACATCGGCAATCTAAAGAATTCTCCCCTTACTTTTGCACCAATGTCTGGTTAAACACAAACCCACACATATATATTTACGTATACACATACGTGCACCAAGGTATATACCGATCGGCTCAGGAGATGATACTCATGATGAGCAGAATTGCGTGCTTCTTGATGCCCCCTCCTCACCTCAGGTGGCCGCCACTGTGATATTCACCCGAACACGCAACCGTGGGAAAACCGCGGAACAGTTGTTGCATTAACCAGATAAGCTGACTATAACACAATGCGTAAGTACAAGAATTCAGCATAAGACGTTAAACAAGTGCATAACGACAAAACGCCTACGATCTAGCGTGAAAATAACACTAAGTTTGGAGGCAGTGATTCGGGCTTGACCCTCCAAGTGTGCAACTCATACTCCATCTTGGTATCAGTAGCAGACAGAAAAACGGTATCAAATTGCAGAATGGTAAAAACCTAGAGTTAAATCATAAACAGAAGAGACAGAATATGCCCTGTTGAATGACGCCGTTGGTTACAGGGACGTGATGCGAGCACTCAATCTCTGCAGAAACTGCACGCTGAAGTTTGGAAAGTTGGAGTTTGAACCACAGCAAAAGGGCCCCGGAGACGCCAAAGCTCATAAGTTTGGTCAGGAGTTGTTAACAAGATACGGGGTCAAAGGCCAGCTGCTATCGAAAAGTCTTAATGGCAGATTGTGGGTAAGCGAGAACTAAGGAACCCATGATTACCAGAATGAATAAGATACTGTGATAAAGCAAAATTCCACATATCCGGCTTCACTAGTAGTTCCAAAAATCTGGGAGCAACGGGGGAATGGTTGATCGGTTTTAGTTAACCGGGTTGTGCAGTGGATCAATTTTGTGCGGTGTTAAGTTAACCGATGTCCTCCACTGGGATGGAAAAACGGCAGATTTAAGTCGAATGTTGAAAAGAGCGGATTATATCGTCCTAATATCATTATAACCATTGGTAAGAATGACTTTTGGGACGTGTTCGTGGCCAGTAATTGACGATGATTTCACGTTTAGAAGCGTACAAGTTACTGTAGGTCACCGAGATTCGATGTCAAACAGCACGTGCTCAATAAGTTGAGGCATAATTGGTGAGTGAAAACACCATTCAGCTGTTATAACCTTTGGAAAAAACGGATTATTTACCTATCCTCCGTTTCAGGGCTGATGGATGCAGACAGGTGATGAAGCTGCAGTAGCACGTTGAAACGGCTTCTGTTGTATGCAGCTTAAGGTTTTAAGCATTTTGTTTGAGGCTGGTGATGGACGAGGTACGGTGGTGCTGGAATGTGGTTCTAGCGTTGCTATTCTTTGCCAGAAGCCCAAATAGGTTTTGGTACTGCTTACTGGTTGCTTGTTTGAGGTTTTGTTTCAAGAAGTTACCTCAAGTTTTTGAACCAGTGTTACATGCACGACGGCTCCGTTTGAGCCGCGAACGTAATTATATGTTTGGGTTTTACATCCGAGGCAGTGAGCCGGAAAAGGCGTAAGCGACCACTCCATGGACAATCCTAGGAAAATGGCCTAGCGTACTGGTCCTCATGGCAGGAAGGCCAAGAATGCATACCCAATGTGAACTATCATTCTCCAAGCTTGATGACATGATTTTTTCTCTCCAACGTCCTGTGCTGGTAATGAAGACGAAACCAAGTAGACAGAGGGGGGAAAAGTAAGGAAACCCCAGCTAACTTCGGGCACGTTAAACTCACCGGCTGTAAGCTTGGAGCAGAAAGGTTGCTGGGAAAGGTATTTAAAAGCATTAATAATCGTTGGAAAATAGGAGTCAACCGTGCTGTGAGGTCGATGGATGCACATGATGAAAAAAGACGAATTGGACGGTGGGAGATTCACCCGAGTGGAATCATGGAATGACTGCAGAAGTGTATTTTCGTGCTAAGGTGCAAATAACTTCCATTTTACATATAATACATGAACATAACCACGAATGAACCTGCTTCTAAGAAACACTGTGCATCTTTCCGAGTCAAAATGGTCCAATGAAGTGGAGTCAAACGTCCATGTATCGATGGTGAAAATTATAAAATAATTTATTTTAACATCGTCCTTATGGAAGAATTGAAGTTCATTCACTATAGACCGGGAGTTCATGGGCAGGAAAGAGAGTTCAAGTGAGTCACTGCAGTCAAACGAGAAGGCCCATACGGTACTAGTTTCTGGGGATTTTGTAGTTTCGAAAAGACTGCTATTGAGCGATGGTCACTGTGGTTATCTCTAGCTAGTCCGGAAGCAGCTGTCATTGGCGACATCCGAGACTTCGCTTGAAGCGTCACAGAATTAGAATTCTAGCCGCTCTGCCGATGACTTCTTTCGTATTGAAGGGGCTGGGGTAAACCAGTGGAAACAATAAAAAGAATACGCAAAGGATGTAAGTCAACTTTATGCAGTAGAAGTTTGTGGTGGATCTCAAAGACCTTTAAGTCTTAAGGTTAGAGGGACGTGGTTAGTTTAGGATGAGAAGCCCTAGGTGACAGAGTAACCGGGGGAGGTTGATCTATTATGTTGGTGTGTGGCTTGCGATTTATGGCTAAGGTTGGCGTTGGTGGTGCGAACTGAAGTTCTATAGGTGGGCCAAATTAGATTGCTGGTGCATGAGGGCTGGTGGAATTGTGGTCAAAGTGGCGGGGTGAAGGAAACCGTTCATAAAATATAACGGTTTACTCTCAGAGAGGCAATTGGTAATTTACGAATTGAGGCCGTTAGCCCGACTGGCCACTTAGCAGCGCAGTAAGGTGAGGCTTAACGGTAAGGAACTCGCGGTCAGAAAATGTAGAGGCAGAGGTCCTTAGGAATCCAGCGGTTGGTTGTAAACCGTAATTTCTCCTCGTTGTTTGCGCTGCTGTACACAGGTATAGTTTAGGTTGGGAGTGGGATTTAAAGGCATACGAACTAGAGGACAACAAAGATAGCGTTGATATGGAAGTACTGGCGTGTAAAAGGTTAGTGGTTTAAACACCAACACCAGCAATCTTGATGATTCATCCGCTAAAAGAAACAGAGCATTAACTAAATGCTGACATAGAGTCCAGAATTAATAGTTGTAGTCTTCAGGCTAGTTGGGAGTTTGGGTTCATCAACTCATCCAAGCCAAAAAAAAGAGAGCGAAAGGCCAAGAAAGTGTTCGTATGAAGGAGGCAGAAAATTCGGGCGGCAAAAATTGAAGCTGAAGCCTGTAAACCACTGGTGGCCTTAGACAAGATAATTGCGGACGGGTTGGGCGCAGCTGAGATATAGTCAAAACAGTTTTCACGAATAGGATACTGTAAGTCAGAAAATGACTTCACCGTAAGGAGAAAATGACCTCAACTTAAGGCTTTGTAAGCATTTTCGAAGTTTGCGGATGGATTTATGCTCTCTGTGTGCAGCGGTCCTAGAATTAGGTGTCAAATAATAAACCAAGGGCAGCGGATTTAGTTTGAAATCAAGGCCTACAGAACGAAAGGTTCATGAAGAGGAGGCAACAAAAGATATGCTAAATGAGAAAAGAATTGATGATGAGCTCCGCAGAGGCTATTTTACAAACTGTAATTATAAATCATGTTTCTCGGTCAAGCCTATCCAAATTTTGGCTGGTTTCGGTTTAATCAATAGTAGAACGTCTATTAGCTTTTCAGGGTAGGCTTTAAACTGTGGTAAAATTGGGCATGACTTCGGCGAACGTAAAAGTTTTCTCCAGACTTGAGATTAAGCAACAAAAACTTTTGCACTGATCGGCGTTCGAACTGGGGATTTCAATGAGCGGTGTCCCTTACGAAATAGATAAGGGACTAACGGCGTCACGCACAGCGTTTTCAGCAGAATGAAGGCCAGAATGCCAGAGAATAAATAGGAGGACGAGGTATAATTTACTACGACTTGACTGCATTGGTTCATGATTGAGGAGCTCCCCTGTGGCCGTATAGTTTCGCTCAGACCAGGGGCCAAGCTTGATATGCCCTCGAACTATCGCCATGTTGAATATCTGATAGCAGGTAATCAGGTGCAAGCACAACTGTGAAAGAGTAAATTTTGATCCCAAAATAAAAAGAAGTTTAAAGATAAAACAGACGCAGTTACTAGGTCGAAAGCCATCGTCAAATCAAGACACCTTGTAATTGCTGACCTCAAATCGTCGCAGAACGAGGTAAAATCAATAATGTCGAATTTGTGTTTGCTACTAGGGTCGGCATCAGTCTTCCTTTATGGTGGGCCTAGTTAAGGCAAGTCTGTGGATTCTGTTTTGTTTTCTGCGCTGCGTTTATCTAGTATTGATCCTGGCACTTATCTTTAGTCGTGAGTGGGACTTCATGGACGTCTGTGTAATACCGGCACCTCTGACGCATCCGGTTTGCCTGGTATCTTGTCCACAGCTGCTTTCCTTTTGCATTGATTTCCGGATCGTGCTCTTCCACCAAGACAGGTTTTTCTCTGTTGCATCTTTTAAAGCGGGATAAACCATCCCGCTATGGTCATAATTTCATGGGCGGTGTACCCCTAGGCCATGTTAGCGTCGCTAATATCAGTATGACATTGTAAGTGAACGGCCCGGCCAAGGAAGGTCACCACCTTGGTTTTCTCATGTCATCCATTCCGATTGTCCTGGGAGTGTTTTACAAGGGCTCTTTCCCGAACAAGATGGGGAAATTCGTGCCTACATGATGTCACTGCAGGCCATCCCGTCCCAAATTCGACCGTGAAGGTACCACGGCTTCATGCTAGCGTTAACTCTTCCCCTCCTTTGGTACTGCTCTGTAAGTAGCCACGAAACTGATCGCTTTTTCAGACTGTTGGTGAGATCCGGCGGACAAAAAGAAGATAGAATTTTGTGATTTACTACAAACGTGGGGGTTGATGATAGGTTATATTTCTATTGATCAAACTGCGTCAACTGTAGTTTGTGTGCACTGGTTTTCTTGTGCGCGTCAAACTAATGGAGGTCGAGATTATGGATTGGGGAGATGTGATTCACACTAGTGACTTGAGTCTGTTTGGGGTTCGATAAATTTTCCAGGATGTCGAGCGGTCCAGGGAGACCTTCAAAATTGCACGAAACACTTTTGGGCACAGCGAGTATCGTAGAAACAATTGTATATGGCCTCAACCGCGGACAAGATGTGTGGGGTTCGCCAGTCTTGAGAATCCAATCGGGACTTCGCTGAAGATTCTGCGAGCTTTAGTAACATTCACCGAGTGGCTGAAATCAGCTAAGTGTGTTGGGCCGTGGTTGACGTAAAGAGACTCAATATAGCACCGTGCTACAGTTTCTGGGCCCGAGGTGGAAGAGGGCAACGTGCCTTGTGTGGACTTCTTCTATTGAGGACGGTCGAGACATCTATGGCTATAAATAAGTCTACTTCTTTGATATCAAGCACATCACTACTCATTTTGGGACCTGCAGCCTGTCGGGAAAGGGGGCAGTATGAAAGTAACATAGGGTAACGATCTGGCAACCGAACTGTGTGCGGGGTGAACTGGAGTTTGAGCCTGACGGAACGAGGTGACATGGAGGTGAGTACGCTTGCGACGAGGCTGAAATGTGGTGAGCCAATTAGATTTTCCTATGTCCGAAAAGGCGTATCGAATCTGACAGATTTCTGTTAGGCCGACGAGTGGGTGAGGGCTTCGGAGACGCGACGCTTAATTTAGGAGAAGACTCCGCTGTAACGGGCTGCGCATTATTTAGTGGCGACATCTTGGAAAATAAATGCGCATGACTGGAGTCGTGCGAAGCGTGGGCAACAAGCTTCTCGTAGATGTATGTTTTATATAGTTATTTTGTCTTTAAACGGTGTAGCTATAGAAATAATAATTTGCTTTCTGATGTATAACATTTCCAGAATTTTTATTTGGTAATGCAGCATGAGGGGGCACCAATGACGTTGGGTCCACTTCCGCAGCCTCGTCACTGGACATGGCAATTGAGCTATGCAGTCAGTGGCCAAGATTGATCTCTAAGGCCGTTCATGATAAAACGATCAGGAATGCTAAAAACCACAGCGTTACATGACCCATCCATTGTGCTCGATATTATATAACCACATCCAAAATGTTGCAAGCGGAACCTAGGCCAGGTCTATCCAGCCGAGTTCCAGGAGTTGCGAGGTGGGAAAGGGGTGAAGACTTTTAGATAGGGCACTCCAAATTGTTAACATGGCCTAGTAAATTGGATAATTTTCTTACGCAAATCTGTGCCTCGCCATAAGTGCTACGGGTATTGGCTGATTGTTGCCGAACAAGAGTCACCTTTGTAGCTTTTTGTAGTGTTAGCTGCACGAAAATTATCATGGGCATGTTTGGTTTGCTGATTGACACGACGAACCGTCCTGCTCTTAATTGCGAATTGGAAGTTTCGGGAGAAAATTTAATTTGTGAAAGGTGACCATTTTTAGTTGTTACAACTGTATTGATAACGGGTTTGTTGCAGCTCTTGGGAGATAAATGTTAAGGAGTACTGTAAAACAACTAGAATTGGCATCAGCCGTGGAGGGCAGGTAATTCGTCCACCAAATGGGCCCGAAGTTAAGCTAACAAGTCAAAAATACCCCAGCCATTATATGACTGGCTAAAACAAGGGACATACGATATTGTGACGTGAAACAAAACGCCATGGGTCACAAGAAACGTCTCAACAGCAGGATAGTGTTGTGGGATATGGAAATGTGTTGATGGAAAAGTGGATAGACAGGACGACAGGTATATCTATCCTTAAAAACAATTAAGCGAACCGACTGAATTTGCGCTACATAGAATAAAACTTTCATACTGGGTCAAGTTGGAGCTGGGAATGTGACAGCGTTAGCTTAGACAAGAATTGAAAAAATGATTGAACAGTAATTAATTCAAATTTTACTGTTCAGAAGTGTTTAGTTAATTTTTCTCACCAAGGTAGTCACTCTAACTCAATGAATAATACCGAATTGAGAAAACAGTAATTAAAAAACCATTACGATGACAACTCACGGTGACGGAAGTCGTAGCGCAGCTCGGGATGCCTCGTTCCAGTATATTCTCACTGGGAGCCAACCCCTAATTATCAGGGGAGGTTGGGTTTTGCGGTATGGGGAATACTTGTCGACCGCCGGACTGGCGGTCCCTTACAAGGGAATAGGCTGTAAGTGCCCCTATTTTCCCGTTTCTGCATTTAGACGTCCTTCGGGGATCATGCAACAAAGTTATCTGTGGTTAGGAAAGTGCTCAACACATCAGCCGGTAAATATCCTCTGGTGGCGCCCTCCTGGGCCTTGACGGGTAAAGGTCTTGCTGTTGCCGATTCCGAGTCCTGTTTAGGTTTCTTAAGTACCCTGACGGGGAGGATTGTTTTAAACGCGGCAGTGGGATTCACGCCTGCAAGTCGCAGGGCATCACTTATTTTTCTTTAATCCGATTCCCTTGGATTATCTGATAAATTGGTCATAACTATTTTTTGCCAACCTGTTGAGTAGTCTGTCGGTGACTGGCGCTTTGGTTTCCCTCAGATCTTGGTATGCTTTGGGCATCCATCCTAACTTGACTGGTGATCCTCGAAACCAGTTTCTGGAGTTCAAGCATTACAGGATAATCAGCTACTCCAGTCGTCTTAGGTGCGCCACTGGTCGTCCTCTCTAGATGTAACGCTCGCATTTAGGGATGCCATAGAAGTTTCTCGCAGATACGAATTGTTGAAGAAGGCTATTGTAACTTCGACTGCTCCTGCCGAAGACTAATGCATCCGAGGGATCTAGTCCATCCGCTACCCGAGTTGCCGGCAGTGATTTCTGTTTGGAACAGTGATACAGCGTCACCCATCACGCCAGAAATACCGGATGTGCGGGGCCGCCGTGGTGGCCGCAAGGTAAAGCAGCCCATTCGTTTTTAAGACTCCGTTACTGGTTCCGTGTCGAGTTGTCGAACACTGTTCCATTTTGTAATGACATAACCACACCTAGCAGGCCCCCACATCTTTGTCACCATAATGGATGCGGCGACGTACCTGTCGCCCCCATGTTGAAACGACAAGGGCAGAACCGAAAGCTGTCAGGTGCCTGTCCCCAAAGTCAAATATTGATCAGTGTTCACGAGCACCTTTTCCACCAGCTTGTCTTGTCTTACTACCTCTTAGAAGAATCCTAGGACCGAGGCGATTCCACAGATTCTGGCACGACAGTCGTCAGCCCTATGACCGACATCATGCGCACGCCGTAGGAAGGAGAGAACCAGAGGTCAAACACCCATCTTCAACCACGCCTAGCGAAGAATGTGGACAACGGTAAAACCCGTGGGTATGGGTTGCGGTCAGATCCACCGTTTTGACCGGCACACGTCGGACAGGTAGCTCGGCTGCACTGATGTGCGGACGCGGGTAAGCCGGAGATTGCACCTGTTGTGTTCACCTCCTAAAGATGTTTTTCAGGTTGGGTGTCCGGCGCACGGTTAGCTCCCAACAAATAAAGGCAAATTTTCCGATTGCCGATCAACGCCTAGTCCCAAGATATCGGCCGGTTTCCGGCCCTTTCCTTATGGTTTCAATCAAAGCCCTTCTCCGACGAGCTTCTAGGAGGAGGCCCCTGTGCAGGAACATGGATTTGCTTCCCAGGATATCTAGTTTGATCGAGCGTTGACCGCCAAGTGCGGTCGTCACTTGTGCGTTGATCACGCACGCGGCGCTCGCACGCTCCTGTCCAAATATGCTCAACCGGCTACCGCTTCCGATTGCCTTTTCTTTGCACCGGTCAAATGTCAGTGTTGGCAGTAGTGCAGTCGTACGGAGCCGAGTAAAAATGACGTACGAGTAATCACAAAGGTTAAGGGCAGGCAAACGCAATGTGAAATTCGCGTTAAGACAATCAGTTCTACATGCCCCAAGGATCTGTCTAAGGGCCACTGCTCTTCCTGGTGTATGTCAACGATATAGCCAGTGGGTTGGAAAATCCCTGTCTCATGTTTGCTGACGACATCAAACTATTAGGGATAGCAAACAGTGGAGGTATCCAGAGGGATCTGGATAAATTTTACCGGTAGTCGGTGAGATGGGATCTTCCGTTGAACTTGAACAAATGTCAGCGGCTCATGGAAGGAGAAGCAAATTTCCCTCGCCACACGGGTCCACCTGAGAACTCGGTCACAATGGGACAAACTTAGTACAGAAGGGACCTCGGGATAGTATTGAGTGCGGACTTCAAACCCAATCTGCAATGTCAGAAGGCGATCAAGAAAGCATGGTGTGCCTTATGCCAAATTAGGGGGATCGTAAGATCTAGGTGTACAGTTCTTCTGCCGTTGTTCGAAGCGTCTGCAAGACTGCACCTGCAATATTGCGTCGAGGCATGGAGACCGTATTCTGTAGTAGATAGGCGAATGCTGAAACAGGTTCAACGGGCTTTTACACCGTGGTTTGGACACTCAAGGCACATGGGATGTGAGCAAAGGCTGAGGGCGTTTGGCCTGTATTCCTTGGAACGACGTAGGGGAAGAGGTGACTTAATACAGGCCATCAAGATCTCTCAGGTACTGGTGGAGATACGGGGTCACCATGGAGACTTATTCCAGATAAAGGGAACGAGAGAGTAAGATGGAACGGGGAAACAATTGTGCAAGAGTATGTAACCACCGGGTTGAGAAGCAAATCCTTTGTCATACGCGTGGTGGATGGCTTGAATCAGTTATTGGGGCAATTGGTCGAGGTGAGATCAGTGCACAAATTCAAAGGGAGACTAGACAATGTGTGGCTATCCGTGTTTGGCGAAAAGTGTGTGAATAGCAAAGCTGAGGAGATGGTCCAGGGGAAAACATCACATTAATTGTCCCCCTTGTAGGAGCTGAGGAAAATTTTCATCCTCCTTTTGTTGAAGCATCGTCTGATCCAGGAAGCTTCCGGTGCAAAAAGCTGGAAAATCATGCATCTCGCCGTGTAGACCTATAATCCAATTGGAACTGGAACTTCAAAAGCCGAAGTGAGATGCGCTACACCGGGGTCGGTATTTTTCTGGGTTTGTGTCAGGCGTGAGTGCAATGTGTGTACATCGGGAGTTTCCAGTGTCCCAGCTGCAGTGCGCATATATAGAGGTAAAACATAAGAAGCTTTATAACGGGTGTAATCAAGAACATTTCCTCCCTGGATCTTGAAAGCTTTAAGCCGTGTGTGCCGCTGCGTTGGATTGTGATGAGCACATTCGCCGGGTTGAACATTCATATCTCTGAAAGAGCTAAACCGGGACTTAAATCCGTTTTAACCAATTGGACCATTTTTGTCTGAAATCGCCGTTGGGGAGTTAGTGTTTAGCGTGGCGTGACGTGACGTTCGGCATTGGTTTCGTTGCTGTCCTCGATGAATCTAGCGCATTTTTTCATTCTTCATTTTTAGAGACCTCGGTTTTCCTCCCTTGGCTTTTAATGCTCTTGTCACCAGTAAAAGCGAGACAAATTTTGGATCCCTGGGTAAATAGTCGTTTTGCTTCGCGGAATTTTTTGCTCTTGACTGTGTATAACAAATTTGTAAAGAGCAGTCCGGTGGTTCGTAACCCTAGTTGCACGTGCCACTTTGGGACATATCCTTCGGACCACCCACTTGTGTTTATTGATTTTGAAGCCTTAAGGCTTGTTGCTTTCCCACAGTATGCAAATGAGTTATGGGCTCTAGCTGTTGAGACCATAACAGCTCACCTAGTTATTTTCAAGCCCGTGACATCAACCTTGTGGCATCACGTTCTACGTTCTTCGAAAAGTAGTGGGACCAAGGCCGTAGGCTGGAGTGGGCACAGGCGGCCGCTTTATCCCTAAAAAGCAAACTCAACTGGGTCATCGCAAGTCGTCCGGCTCACCAAGAAGGTGACGGCTGCAGTTATTGGTGCTGTTGACCGCTACGGAAAAGAACGAAGAAAACCGGTTGAAACCAAAAACGGAATACGGATTTTTGGCACATTGACGTGACTGTTTCCGGTTGGAGGTCACAGTAATCGGGCACGATGGGGTTCATACAGGAGGCGGCCTCTACCTACAACCAATAAAATGAGCGTCCGCCCAGGCGGTGTGCTGCCACGTCCCAAGTAGTATATGGTTATGGGTAGTTCCAGGCGCAAGCCGCGCAGTTTGGCGCTGATAGAGGGTTTGAGGAGGCCCTGAGCATAAATCGCGCTTACACGAGCCACTTAAATAGGGGTAATTATTGCCGCCTTATAAATTTAAGCCGTGTGTAAATCAGTCTTCTTGGGCTATGGTGCTCATTTCAAATATATTGTTTTCTATATTGACACCGTGGACGAAGTTTTGTTATGCAGGTTTTTGCTTCTTTTAGCGGCTTCCAGCTATATTTTAGTTCCCTCGTTATTTTCTGTTGTCTTTGGAATATCGTTTGTTAGCCGCTGACCGTCGTTTAATAGCCCGGGTTTTTTAGCCGACACAATTTAAGTTGGAACAAATGTATCTTTTCCAACAAGTACGGACAACTTGAAAATTGTGTTGTGACCCAATGACTTGATTTGATAGTCGCGTGTGCTTATTTCCCCAAGTTGATAGATGGCAACTCGCTGTCGCCCGGCTCGTTGAAACGTCTGACCGAATCAGGTCTTTACATGGTACTGCACCACTAAGTTTCAGTCAGCGTTGAACAGCAAGACAAACCTCAGTAACCGCTGAATTTTCCCCAAGGTCACATGTTTCTATAAAGAGTGAACATCAAACGGGAACGGAGGATGGACCTACTGAGGCGAGGAAAGCTAAGAATGCTGGAGTAACCAACATACGGAACAATCGAACTGTACAAATGCCCTCTTTCAGTCATTCTGATCCAATAGAAAATGGCAACACGATCTTCCGGGACCCTACAACGAAGACGTGAGACACCTACTTTACCTAAGTTCGCTGTACATTTTCTCATTCCATATTATCATGCCATCTGCTGACCTCCACATGGCTCCCTCCACTCCGTGGGAGGAACGCAAAATAGGGCACGATATGGTAGGTGAGTGTTCGCCATACGCAACACGTGACCCAACCAACGTAGTTTACCAAGTTTCATATGCGGAAACAACGTATTCTCAGAATTGGCACTTAGTGCTAGCTTCCTCACCTCAACATTACCCACGCGGTCACTCCATTCAGTCCTGGCCATACTACTTAGACATCGGTGATCGAAAACCTCCAACCGAGGAACATCTCCCACGAGCAAACTCCATATCCCGCAATCATACAACAGAACTGAGCACACGGTGGCACAGTGCACACGACCTTTTGGAGCGTATACCGAGATAACAAATCAACTGCACCTAACACTATTATCCCTCCAGACGCCAACTGATCCAAGCAGCCTCACGGCGCACGAACGACTGTTAAACGAGATCCAGTTTAGAAGGGCTGCTTCAGCCTTCTCATTCAAGACTATTCCTACACCACGTTGACCCACAGCTTGAGCTGCTCCGCCTCCTGAAGTGCGAACAAAATATCTTGACGAGATATTTGACCCAGTT
>LUCM01009269.1:4310-27563 GCA_008360955.1 Fasciolopsis buskii
CACGGATTTGTACGGCCGCGGGCCGCTAGCGCACAGCGTCCCAGTTCAGGTACAGTGGATATCTACAGCTGATGATCCCTAATGAGGACGAAACAGTTGTGATGTTTTCATGGTTTCTTAAAAGCGAGTTGGCAGCACATGGTGAATTATTTCATTAAGTCAGGATTGTGGAACTTAATTGTGCTCGTTCTGCGCGTAAGGGGAAATCCCAGTTTAACTACTGAAAGGGTTGTCGGTAGGTAAAATTAGGCGGAAGTTACCGTAGATTCGAATAAATGTAATGAGCTTAAATGACCTCTTTAGAGCTCTGATAAACTAATGCACAAACAGTCACAATGAAGGTAGTTTGTATGGTTGACGCGTCAAAAAGGAAGCTGGAGAAAACGAAAAATACAGCCATATTAAGTGAATGCAGCTTCAGTGTATCATCACGATTGTTCAGCGTTAAACAGCAACACTAACCGCCCGTCGATTCCCCACAGCTGCTCCCATAAGGATGGTGAATATGGTAGGCGAACAGGGAGTGGACCTACATAACTGGGGAAATGTATGACTGCCGCAGTAACAGAAAACATGAAACATAGCCTAACTGTACAAACGCATACTTTCAACCATTCTGACTCGAAATGATATGAAAACACGTTCGCCACTGTCCATGGTTCACTGCTATATAGATGAAAATTCCTGCGGAAACGTGGACTAAAAGAAACAGTGGAAACGACAAATAAAATAGCCATTAATTGTTCTAATTTTTATAACGTTTAACGCGCGGGTTTTGTCGAAAGTGCACGCTTTATAGCCGCAAAGGCCCACTAAAAGAGGAAGCGAAGGCAGCGGCCATGACCCAGAAATTTTGAAGTAGCAGAGAACCACATAAGATTCCAACAGATCAGATGTGAAAACAAGCCGGATGACAGCGATTTTCCACCTACGATCAATCAACAGTAACGTGCGGATAAGGGGACGTCCACCATCTAAGTGATTGGCCGTGAGTAAGGGAGATTTGAACCCACCGAACAAGCGGCCGCGGACAAGTAGCGGCAGTATCGATGGCGTAATGGGTTTTCGACAGACAAGCGTTTCCTCTAGAAAATACCACAAGAGCGCGCTGGTGGCACTGTGACGTGGCGAGTGTGCCCCGCCAAATAAATAAGGGCGTCGATCGTTGCAGTGTTCCATTGACCCGATAAGCTTTCCCAGAAGAGGTACATGAACCGATCAACTGGCCATCGGCTCGTTTGGAGTGCCCCTGATGCTTTGCAGAAAGCGCTTGGCTGCGCAGAGGTTAGGGGAGCATCCTCGAATAGAAATGTCTACTGTGGAATGAAAGCCTGAGTACTACAACAGTCCACAATGCATACCATGGAAATGAATGATCTACATAAGAAAGTTCCCAGCAGTGCTCTCGTTTACAAAAAAAATACCTTAACCCGTGCATAGGCGTTTCTCCCTCTAAAGAATAATGTTACTCCCCTTCCCACCCGATTTCCTTACATTCTTTGAGATCCTCAATCGACCGCGTAAGTGGTGGTGGCGCCACCAGAATAAGTCTCGTCTCTATCCTGCATACAAATCTCACTAAAATCGCTTCCGCTGGTTGATGCATTTCTTCGTCTTCGGTGTCCTTCCAACGTGCGAACACGGGTTAGCCCATGCACTGAAGACCGTAGCCAACGACGTGCTGCATACAAGAGACTCGCATCCACGACTCCAATTGCTAAACGACTCATCATTATCATCATATTATCCTTCAGTGTCTCCAGCCAACACGTCGACGAGTCTTTCGGACCCCAACCACGAAGACGTCAGACACCTACTTTACCTAAGTTCGCTGTACATTTTCTCATCCCGCGTTGCCACTTCATCTGTTGACCTCTACATGGATTCTTCCGATCCGTGGGAGGAACGCAAAATAGGGCACAATATGGTAGACGAGTGTTCACCATGCCCAACACGTGACCCAACCAGCATAGTCTACTGAGCTTCATACGCGAAGATAAGGTATTCCCAAAATCCGCACCTAATACTAAATTCCTCACCTGCATTTCTCACCCGGTCACTCCATCCAATCCCAGCCATAGTACGTAGATATCGGTGGTGGGAAACATCTAACCGACGAACATCTCCCACACGAATATTCCATGTCTCGCAACCGTACAACAGAACTGAGTGCACTGCGGCACAGTACACACGGCCTTCCAACTTCAGTGAAATATCGGACCGACGCCACAAGTGCTCCAGTCCATCGTGCGCCACCCGAGCCTTCGATATACAGGTGCTCATCTCTATTCCCTTGTTACCACCGTTCGACACACAGCTACTAAGATGAGTAAAACAGCGCACAACTGTTAGTGCCTCTCCATCCAGCATCAAGTTCGGGACTACTGTCGTCTGGTCCTGTAGTAGCACTTTACACTTTGAAAGTGCAAAGCACATGTCAAACCGAGCTACACACATCGGGAGTCTGTCTAGTGCACGTTGTGCATGGTCCGCGGATTCGAACAGGCACGCAACATCGTCCGTGTAACTTAGGTCACAGCTTCTCCACATTTCCCAGTTTGATTCCTACATCTTGGAGACCTCACAAAGCATATTTCATCACGTCAACTATAACGAAGTTGAACAGGGATGGAGAGATGGGACACCCTTGTCGAACGCCAGTAGTCGTCTCGAATAAACTTGATAGTTCACCGTATATACCCACGCGACCACAGGTATGCAAGTGCAGTGCCCGCAACAGATTCACGAACTTCATTGGATACCACTCCGGTGGACAGCACTGAATAGCACTGTCGGATTCACTGAGTCGAACGCGCCTTTCGAGTCGACAAAGACTTCGATCGTAGGGTGGTAGTGTACGTGGCGATATTCCCGCGAACAGGTACCAAACAACGCAGCATTGTCGAGACTAAGATCTTAGTAACTATCGGAATTAAACTAATCCCACGATGATTACTACAGTCACTCCGTGTGCCCTTCTTGAAGATGGGTACAATCAGTGACCCACCCCACGATAACGGAGTACACTCCTCGTTCCAAATATCACAAATCAAGCAGATAAGTCCTTTCATCAGAGCTGATCCATCCAGTTTGAAAAGAACCGGAGGAATTTCGTCGGGACCAGGTGCTTTTTCCCTTTTCGGAAGTCGAATATTCGACTCCACTTCCAATTACTTTGGGGGGTTGACAAACAACTCCCAACTGACGCCGCAACTGTCGACGCACCTTATTTACATCTTTGCAGTTAGGGAGCTGCCGTTTTCGCTTCATTAGGNCTAAGTTCGCTGTACATTTTCTCATCCCGCGTTGCCACTTCATCTGTTGACCTCTACATGGATTCTTCCGATCCGTGGGAGGAACGCAAAATAGGGCACAATATGGTAGACGAGTGTTCACCATGCCCAACACGTGACCCAACCAGCATAGTCTACTGAGCTTCATACGCGAAGATAAGGTATTCCCAAAATCCGCACCTAATACTAAATTCCTCACCTGCATTTCTCACCCGGTCACTCCATCCAATCCCAGCCATAGTACGTAGATATCGGTGGTGGGAAACATCTAACCGACGAACATCTCCCACACGAATATTCCATGTCTCGCAACCGTACAACAGAACTGAGTGCACTGCGGCACAGTACACACGGCCTTCCAACTTCAGTGAAATATCGGACCGACGCCACAAGTGCTCCAGTCCATCGTGCGCCACCCGAGCCTTCGATATACAGGTGCTCATCTCTATTCCCTTGTTACCACCGTTCGACACACAGCTACTAAGATGAGTAAAACAGCGCACAACTGTTAGTGCCTCTCCATCCAGCATCAAGTTCGGGACTACTGTCGTCTGGTCCTGTAGTAGCACTTTACACTTTGAAAGTGCAAAGCACATGTCAAACCGAGCTACACACATCGGGAGTCTGTCTAGTGCACGTTGTGCATGGTCCGCGGATTCGAACAGGCACGCAACATCGTCCGTGTAACTTAGGTCACAGCTTCTCCACATTTCCCAGTTTGATTCCTACATCTTGGAGACCTCACAAAGCATATTTCATCACGTCAACTATAACGAAGTTGAACAGGGATGGAGAGATGGGACACCCTTGTCGAACGCCAGTAGTCGTCTCGAATAAACTTGATAGTTCACCGTATATACCCACGCGACCACAGGTATGCAAGTGCAGTGCCCGCAACAGATTCACGAACTTCATTGGATACCACTCCGGTGGACAGCACTGAATAGCACTGTCGGATTCACTGAGTCGAACGCGCCTTTCGAGTCGACAAAGACTTCGATCGTAGGGTGGTAGTGTACGTGGCGATATTCCCGCGAACAGGTACCAAACAACGCAGCATTGTCGAGACTAAGATCTTAGTAACTATCGGAATTAAACTAATCCCACGATGATTACTACAGTCACTCCGTGTGCCCTTCTTGAAGATGGGTACAATCAGTGACCCACCCCACGATAACGGAGTACACTCCTCGTTCCAAATATCACAAATCAAGCAGATAAGTCCTTTCATCAGAGCTGATCCATCCAGTTTGAAAAGAACCGGAGGAATTTCGTCGGGACCAGGTGCTTTTTCCCTTTTCGGAAGTCGAATATTCGACTCCACTTCCAATTACTTTGGGGGGTTGACAAACAACTCCCAACTGACGCCGCAACTGTCGACGCACCTTATTTACATCTTTGCAGTTAGGGAGCTGCCGTTTTCGCTTCATTAGGCCCAACGACCCTAGCGAGACCCAGTGCCTTCGATGAACGCTAGATCTAGGACCACAGGTGAAATCTGCTGCCAAATGCACCGCCTGCTTGATTTTATCCCACTGTTCGTCTACACCGCTGCTCGCCGAATTCCTTAGTTCGCCAGATAGCTACTCTTCATAGCTGTTGCGAACAGCGAACCAGACAAACGTCCTACGGCCACCTGGTTTGCGGTCTGCGTCGATGGGTGTTGAGCTGCTACAAAAATTGCATTACAGCTTGGGCTTGTGACTGTGGATCGGTTTGATATGTTTGCATAACTTATCGGCGGTCTCGGCGATGACATGGAAGCGCTCGGGCCAGGCATGTATTGTAACATGCACTGGGATAGCGATCTTCGAAAAAGTAGTCTGATTGACCTGAGAAAAACAGAAACAGAAGAAACCGGCATGTGCCGAAGCCCAGGAGGTGTATCAGCCAGCAACAACGCTTACGCAAGGGAACCAATATGATCCTATCTAGGATACGCGTTAAAGTATAACATCTTTTGTACAGTAATTAACCTCTGGAACTACAGTTCTTTCATGAAACTGCCGTTGATCTTTGGGTTACCTGCCAACGTATGGAAACAGCTACGGAGGTCAGCGGTCTTCCAGTTCTGTGTCCACCAACAAACTACTGATGCACTGTTTATAAGACATTCCGGTACAGCTGATGACAGCGGCTGACATCCGTTTGCATAGGGTAGTTTCCTTGGAAAATAACACATCCTGCACTTCGTCGACCATGTGCGGAGGAAGGTCTGAGACTACATAATAAAATTTGCTGCCTTCTATCACGTTGCAAAAAACAAATATACACAATATCTGCAAGAAATAAGCCGTAAGACCAGTAGCCCAGAAAGGATAGTGATCTACCTTAGCGTTGAAAACATAATTAACCGGATGAAAGTGGCTACCAAAATATCTTGAGGAAATTCACTCAGGCGATTAAAAACCACAGTGGCTATTAAATGGGATGAGAAACTATCAGAAACGATTAATCGGGAACCTGAAATAAGTCCAAGCGGAAAGAACTCAGCAATTTACTAATCACCAGTGCGGATACTAATTGCTCCCGAGTGCAAACTGAAGGAATCAGTTTCCGCGCTCTCGCAAGCCTTCAGAAGACAACATTCGCGCAGACGACACTTTTATTAAAGAGATGGATTTCAGCCGCTACGGCTTACGCCTGGAGCAATAGTGATGTTGAGGTAAGCTAGAGAATTTGTGTTTACATCCGTAACAATTTCAAATCTCAATTTGCGGAAACCGATTGACCTTTTACCAAGGGAAGAACGACATCCGCGACTCCGAGATTTCAAACTGCAAAGAAACTCCTTTATGTTAAATTTCCAATATTTTTCTCAACACTTTGGCAACGATGTTTGGGCAGTCTTGATCGTAGAAACCAGATTCTTGTCAGCGGATGACAGCACTGAAACTCCCCAACGCTGAAAAAGACCAAGCCTATTAAAGTGCTAATAACGGTAACTTGCTTCCTAAATAACACATGTCATTGTGATTTAACTTATTCATTCCTAGGTAATGAGGAGCCATCATTTTTTTAGTAAAGTCGAGGTCAATTACTAGCTGCCGGAGGGAGAATTTCTCGATAAATTTTCGACTTGACAATGTTAGCTGACGAACGAAGTCGCTCGTGTGCTTCCACGAAGTTATTCATCCATCCGAAACACAACAAAAATGACAACGCTTCTGTCCAAACACCGTGGTCCCGTTCTCTTGATCACTATTAGTATAAGTGCATCTCACACCAGACTTATAAGCGTAACCTAGTCAACTGCAATTCGTTCGGTCTAATGGAATACGCAGCACTTGCACCAAACCAATTATCACCATGAACAGATGAATATGCAGGCGCCACAGGATGTTTTCACCGCATTTAGACGTCTCGGTGACAAGACAAAAACCTCGCACTAGGTGCTCAGATCAGTTTGTGAGACCATCAACTTGACATGAACTTACTTCAATTTTGGTCGCTACACCGCAGCATTGAATAAAAGCGGAAAATTCAAGAGGTTTTGAGACAGGAAGAATATGGGGAAGCAAAAATATTCCGAGTTCAAGAAGGCCACTTGACCGCGACACTGAGCCACATCCAATAAAGTCGCAAATTTTGTTAAGTTGGCAGACTTCGTGGACCTCAACTTCACTTACTGCAGTTATCATAAATTTAGGACGGGTAAAGAATAGAACACTGACTAGTCACTGCCTGCCTCCGAGTACAGCGTATATTGGAGAAGTCGGTCTTGCGGGATGAAAACACATCCTCGCCCATTACGCTTATTCAAGTTTAGTTTCTGCTCAATTGACTGATTGCCAAGACTCAATACCCCAAGCTTAACCCGCACAGTGACGATATAATTCTTCCACCAACCTAGCAATACTTTGGGGACATCGATGGTCTTCGGACACGTGCTTCAACGACCATGGTCCTCAGCCGTATAGCAGGATCGATATTACCACTGTAAGATAATTTCTTCACTGCTCCAAACATTACTTGTGCCCGATAGTAACGTAGAGCTGACTGTCCCAATGAAACGCACGAAACTAATCTTACCAGGTTCATGCGATTTTGACGTCCTTGTACAAGCCCCTCAGCATGCCGTTTCTCAGTCGGGTAACGCTAGCACATGGGTCATAGTGACCACTCCGTAGATCAGAGGCAAAGACGTTCTCAGTCAAACACGACCAACTTCTTCTCTTATCAGAAGTTTTCCTCCACTTTTTTACTCACGTTTGGATCTCTCGGGTGGGCGGCATCGCAATCGCCGCATTCAGTGTACGGTTAATTGCCGTTTGAAGTGAAGTTTATTAAGTGGTGTAGTTAAGATCAGGTCTTTTGGAATCACACAGATAGCTATTTGCGGTGAATTACGGAGATTCCATAGTCGCAATTTGCCACTGCTTTTGACGTTCCTAAATGCTTAATTTGATGATCAAAACGTTGAGTCAGTGTTTTTCGCACTCTTGTGTTCCGTGCCTTCAGCGCATTTTTATTACGGACCTTATGTTCATTGGTTCTTACACAAGTTGTTGTTCGGTGACTGTAGCCGAGGCCTAGCTTCCTAGTCCCATGCCCATATTGTTTTGTAGAATGTGTAAACCAACTGTAACTTGACTCCGTTACTTCTTCTCAATCAAGACTTCATTTCGTCATGGACTTTGGCTATAGACACCGAATAAACGATTTACTTTGTATATTCATAAGATTAACCCAGCCACCGCCATGAAGCACAAAAGACATGACAATATAGAGGTCTTAAATATATTACTTACAACGATTTATTTTTTTTCTCGTGCCTATGCGTAAACCAGCACGTAGAAGCGACTTTTGCATAATTTTCATCATACTCGATCCCGTCGACGGATCTTTGGTAGCCTCTTGAATAGTATGAAATCTGACTGAATCGGCCAAAGTGCGCGTTTGGCAAACTACATACCGCTTGTAGTGATTATAGGTAAGGAGTCGCCCTGAATATCCCGGCCTTGAAGAGTGCGGATTCGGTGACCTATGCACATCTGCGACACCACAAAGATGCGATTGCGTGGAAATTTCATTTGTCAATGAATCCACCAATTTAGCAGGGCATGAAAGAGCTGTTGAAGGGAATCCGGAATCGGCACTATGATCCAGCTCAGGGAGAGATTGAAATAGCCCAGTTGGTTTCGAAAATTTTGCTTTCACACAGCAAACTTGTTGAGCTGAACAGAACGACGTGGACGCCGTAGGAGACGAAACATCTGAAACCGAAAAAATTAAATGGATCGCTCATTGCAACTTCCGCTGCAAAAAAAACGCAGTAACATACAAAGTGTTGGGCTGACGCGAATTTATTTACCTACCACAAAACTACTCACAATGAATTACCCATTTTCCCGTAATAAAAACTACTTCAAAGAGAATCATGAAACGTAGTGCAAGTCTGCACTTCGCTACGTAGTAGGTAGTCACTCCTGACTGAATGGTAGGGGTGTTTACTAAAGAAAAGTAGAATTCCGTTGTCGCTCAGTAGCATGCAATGCTCGACCTGATGAAACCTCCACTAATGCATACACAAAGCATGAGCAACGTGGAAGCGGTGCATCATCGTTGTCAGAGCGTTGAACAACAGCTCTGGTCGCTGCCTTTTACACCATGTCGCAACAGAGTGAATGAATAAAAAACGGCACATCTCAGTAGTTGATACCAAAGCACAAAGTGCCCACCATTGTTCGACATTAAACAAAGAGGCAAGTCCTACTGACTGTTGCCCTTCTCCAGTTACACGTAAAAATAGGAAGGATGAATATGCAATCAGAACGGAGTGGATTCTAGAGATACTACATAGACATCGGTGATCGAAAACCTCTGGGTGACGAGTACCTACAGCATGTACTGCAACCATAAAACAGAAGTGAGCACACTGCAGCCCAGCACACAATCTTATCACGTTGACGCCACAAGTGCTTCAATTCAGCGTACGCCGCTCGAGTCTTGCATATGCACGCGCCTACTTCTAATACCATGCTACTGCCTTTAGTGAAAGAGCTGACAAAGAAAGTGGGCCAATCTATAGCCGTTAATTCCTCTACATCCGGTATTAAACTAGGAGCTACTGAAGTCCACTCTGGTAACAGTGCTATACATTTTAAATGTTCAAATCGAGTGTGTCCATGTTAGCAGTTTCAAAGAAGTACAGTACCGTTCAGAGTAACAGCCAATTCTACGCCTATATTCTGAAGACTTCCCCGGTAGCGTGCTTCAAGCAGCTGCCGGACGAATCACGGCTTAGTCCCCTCAAACATTAATCTTGCGAATCGGTGACAGACGGCACATCACTATAAAAGCCAAAATCTTGATAACTACCGGAATTAAACTGATCCCACGACGATATCTACTCATTGCGTGTGCTCTGTTAGAAGATGAGTGCAATCAGTCATTTCATGATAACGGAATATGCTCCTCGTTCGAAATCTCAAGAAGCAACGGGGTAAGTACTTTTATCAAAACATCTCCATTCAGTTTGAAAACAACTGGGAGGGGGATACGCCGCTTCAATTTTCCCCGCTTCAATGTTCCACTCTACTTTCAACTCCGTCAAGTGACACCTCCAAGGATTGGCAGTTATTGTCGTCGGACTAACTATACGAGCACGCGACTAGCCAAACCGTTCCTTGAGGTATTCAGCTCAGTGGCCAAGCTCCCGCTGTCTCGGCCCTCCGATTCCGTCCCGAACGGATTCGCTAGCCGAAGTTAACTCCTCACCGATATCATGCATAAACTGCGTGCTTCTATTTCAAGTAGCGATCATTGTTTGCCTTTGTTAAGGCCCAAGATATACTCTAGGTAAGCTTTCCATTCCTTCAGGCGGACAAATCAAATCCGAGTTCGCCTCCGTAACTTTTCACACAACAACCTTATTCGTCTTCGGAAATCCCTTTCGCTCGCATCCGCTTGTTTCTCTTTTGAACCCCTGCTCAATGACAATGTCAAACTTTTCAGAGACGGCCAAAGCAGTCTTTAATATTTGCCGCCCCTCAGAAGCACTATTCATCTCCATCCAGAAACTGAAATCTCTAAGAAGATGCGAAGAGCACTGCTACAAATCCCGTAATAACTAAAGCGTGCGGTATATTTCCAACCTAATAAAAGCAGAAATCCAACGCATCGACATGACGTTCGCCAGCCAACTCAATCGATTCCTATGGCAAGGCATTCGACTGTTGTGTGGGAAGAAGTATACGAAAACTCCTGCGGATGTCGACAGTATCAATCGTGCGCTCATCCACCCTTCCACTTATAGTCCGGTCATATTTGGACAGGGTGATGATATGACAGTTGCAAGCTTTTTTTAGGGAAGAGGTGCTCGACCTTCTGCGCACCACTAAAAATACCACAAGGGTTGGTCCTGACAGTTTGTCCTCAGCTCTTTTAAGGTATGGTGCTGTGGCACTGACGGATTCATTTGCTTCTCTAATTAACTCGTCATTAATCTCGTCTTCAATCCCTGACTGTTGGAGACCCGTCGCTATTGTCTACATCCCTAAGTCTAGAAGTTCCACTTCTTTGGCAAAACGTTTTCGCCTCCTCGCCTTAACGACTTCCGGTCTTAAACTGACCGAGAGTGCTATACTAAAGCGCCTGCGTTCTTCTATGTAACATCTTGACGACCGATTTTAGTTTGCCTATGAATCTAACAGATCCACTTTGGACGATGTCGCCTCCCTCATTCACCACATATGTAAGTCCCCAAACGCATCAATGAAATCTGTGCGTTGCACCTTCATGGACTGTTCGTCGGCATTTGACTCAGTCCCGCGGTCTCTTCTACTCCACAAACTGCAAACATCTGGTTGTCCCAATTCTTTATTAGCATGGCTGTCTGATTACCTTACTGACCGAACCCAGTGCACACGAATGGATGGTAAAACTTCAAAACCGTTGACCAACAACTCAGGCATGTTACAGGCTGTTGTTCTTTCACTGTTTCGCTTCTCTGCACACATCAGCGAACTATCAACCAGCTCACCCTGTTATTTGTTTAAGTATGCTGACGATGTTGTCCGCTCTCAGGCCGTTTCGAACAACGATGATTTTAAAAGTTTTTCCAACAACTTATCTTCTGTTTACGATTTCTCTGCACCAGATGGTTTAAATCTCAACATCTAAATGTTTCGAATGTCTGTTCTCTCTCCCACGGTTGACCTACCCATCCGAAACTTCTTCCATCAACTCAAAAACTCTTAACAGAGTTGATTCTGTGAAATACCTAGGAGTTACTATTGACAAAAATCTGAAGTGAACTATTCACATCTCTACCTGTGTAAAGAGTCTCCGATGGTTGTCACTTCAAATTAGGAAGCTTCGACACTGCAAGGTAAAACAAAGCACCATCTCCTGGTTTGTATACCAATGTATTTTTCCAACCCTTCTTTACTGCTCTCCCGTCATTTTTCCAGGTTTTCTTAAGAAAGACTTTAAAATTATTTGCCAGGGACTATCAACTACTAGCCGTGTCCTTTGTACCACTGACTGAATTGTCCCTTAATCTATGTGATCAACACTTATTATCAGCATGTGAGAAATTTGTCCACAAATTTCGTTCTGATCCCACGCATCCTCTGCACAACGATCTTATAAAGTGTCGCTCTCATATTTCGACACAATCCGATTTTCGTTTCACACCTTCCAGAATCAATATCTATAGGAACTCCACCGCCCACATTTAGCACGAATTTGAACAAACCGTGACCGGGTTTCAGCCGAATTCCTGAGCAATCTATCCTAATGCTTCATGATTATTCCTGGATGAGTTCTTTTATATTCTTTACGAGGCGATGAGTGTATTTTTTTATTTTATTTATTTGGTTTACTTTCCTATTTTATTTTTTACTCTTACATTTTTTGACTGAAATGCGACATTATTTAGTGTGCGCAAAAGTAAAATACAATAAAAGATTAAACAGTCTTGGGCTATTACCCGAGGCGGCTGGTACTTAAATCCCTTTGATTATCTTAACTCACCAGTTTTCACGGTCTGTTTTAAAACGTGCCGCCATTTGACGCTGTAAATGTCCTAGTGCCTTACTCGCTTCCTTACAGTTACGGAGCTGGCATTTTTGGTCTATCAGATTCAGCGGCTTCTGAGAAATCCGGTGTCTTTGGTTGACAGCGGTTTGGGACCGCCAGCAAATCATATTATTAGGTGCATTAGCTGCTTGCTTCGATCCCAGCGCTCATCTCTCTTCGTTGGAATTCTTACCTCGTCTGATAATTTTTGCTGATATTTTTCCAACAGCTTTATCAAAGAAACTTTCTGCGGGCAACCGGGTTTGGGATGTGCGTCAATAGCCACTGAGCTGCAACACACGTGGAATTAAAACTAGCGCACTGTCGGACTCTATGTTTGTGCGTCAGTGCGATCTACCATCCTGAACAGAACCCCGCCAACGTTGGCTTACTGCGATATAGTCGATCTGGCTGGGAGCACCCGTGGAGTAAGAGCGCGCGTCGAAAACTCGTACTGGATAGGGATGAACGATTGCCTGCACTAAACTGGAAAAGCCTCTCTCCGTTGTATGCATGCTGAGCAAGTAATGCTCCTGATGCAATAAGTTTTCCAACTTGTGCATTAAAATCAACTGCTACTGCTACAATATTAGAATTTTAGCCCATGCGAACGAGAGTGACGTGTGCCGTAAAACTCGTCGTTTCGTGTATCAGTGCGACCTTGTGTCGGAGCATATACCGAAATGACAAACAGATTGAACTTAACAAAGCCATCCTTTAGAATGGCCTAGAAGCAGTTTGTGTACTGTAAAGATGAAAAAGCAGTTCTTGCAGCCACAAAATCTGCAGGAATGTGCCTGGACTTTGGTTGACATACCGAAATATCGTGAACAAAGGAACGAAACTAAGAACAAATAGCAGAAAGCCCCATAACTATCCAATAACTTCTCGAGAAAGTTGAAACGCTAACCGCGGAGATTCCCAAATCATACCGATGAGTCACGAAATGACTAAAATGAGCATCGATTCGGTAGACGGATTCATTGGTAACAATTATTAGTAGTGGGCGCGCAGTCAGAGCTAAACCCGAGGAACGAACGCCACAACCAAAAAAGTGAAAGATTCGGTGGTACACAATTTCACGAAGAGCAATTGCAAGCCAACCATCCCGCTGTTTGCTTTCGCAACACGTGTCAAAATTTTTACCAAAATCCGTTGAATGGTGATATTCTTCAGTTAGTTCGAACACTTTGAAATCCTACTGCAACACTAGGCATAAAATAGTGACTTTTTCCACCAGCAATTACGAAAATAATCCATGGTGAAACGACTGCAGAACCAAATTACTCTGTCACAAGCGAAAGACGGCTGTTATTCATCAGTTTTAGGATACCCACTAGACAGACATGTAACTGGTTATCTACATCAGGACACGAATGTCATGGGTGCACGAGACCAGGGTCGATGCATTCTGGTGAAAACACGTTTCACTGAAGCCAGTTGTCTTAGTGCTTAGATTACGTATGGTAAGAAGAACAAATAGGAACTTACCACCGATCTTTGTCTGGAAATGGCCTGCACGCACGGGGAGGACAAAATGAGGACACTGAATAGAGAAACTTGGTAAACGAGTGGAAAAAAATACCTTCTCGTTTTGGCAGTAATATACTGATTCACTATTAGTGCATCGCACTTTGATGAAAGTGGAGAACCGGCCGCGTGAAAGGCATTCATTACAAAGGGGACCTTCGGTCATCCACCTGAATAGGTTATAAGAGGATGGTTAGTGAACAATAGATGAAAATTCCTGCGGAAACGTGGACTAAAAGAAACAGTGGAAACGACAAATAAAATAGCCATTAATTGTTCTAATTTTTATAACGTTTAACGCGCGGGTTTTGTCGAAAGTGCACGCTTTATAGCCGCAAAGGCCCACTAAAAGAGGAAGCGAAGGCAGCGGCCATGACCCAGAAATTTTGAAGTAGCAGAGAACCACATAAGATTCCAACAGATCAGATGTGAAAACAAGCCGGATGACAGCGATTTTCCACCTACGATCAATCAACAGTAACGTGCGGATAAGGGGACGTCCACCATCTAAGTGATTGGCCGTGAGTAAGGGAGATTTGAACCCACCGAACAAGCGGCCGCGGACAAGTAGCGGCAGTATCGATGGCGTAATGGGTTTTCGACAGACAAGCGTTTCCTCTAGAAAATACCACAAGAGCGCGCTGGTGGCACTGTGACGTGGCGAGTGTGCCCCGCCAAATAAATAAGGGCGTCGATCGTTGCAGTGTTCCATTGACCCGATAAGCTTTCCCAGAAGAGGTACATGAACCGATCAACTGGCCATCGGCTCGTTTGGAGTGCCCCTGATGCTTTGCAGAAAGCGCTTGGCTGCGCAGAGGTTAGGGGAGCATCCTCGAATAGAAATGTCTACTGTGGAATGAAAGCCTGAGTACTACAACAGTCCACAATGCATACCATGGAAATGAATGATCTACATAAGAAAGTTCCCAGCAGTGCTCTCGTTTACAAAAAAAATACCTTAACCCGTGCATAGGCGTTTCTCCCTCTAAAGAATAATGTTACTCCCCTTCCCACCCGATTTCCTTACATTCTTTGAGATCCTCAATCGACCGCGTAAGTGGTGGTGGCGCCACCAGAATAAGTCTCGTCTCTATCCTGCATACAAATCTCACTAAAATCGCTTCCGCTGGTTGATGCATTTCTTCGTCTTCGGTGTCCTTCCAACGTGCGAACACGGGTTAGCCCATGCACTGAAGACCGTAGCCAACGACGTGCTGCATACAAGAGACTCGCATCCACGACTCCAATTGCTAAACGACTCATCATTATCATCATATTATCCTTCAGTGTCTCCAGCCAACACGTCGACGAGTCTTTCGGACCCCAACCACGAAGACGTCAGACACCTACTTTACCTAAGTTCGCTGTACATTTTCTCATCCCGCGTTGCCACTTCATCTGTTGACCTCTACATGGATTCTTCCGATCCGTGGGAGGAACGCAAAATAGGGCACAATATGGTAGACGAGTGTTCACCATGCCCAACACGTGACCCAACCAGCATAGTCTACTGAGCTTCATACGCGAAGATAAGGTATTCCCAAAATCCGCACCTAATACTAAATTCCTCACCTGCATTTCTCACCCGGTCACTCCATCCAATCCCAGCCATAGTACGTAGATATCGGTGGTGGGAAACATCTAACCGACGAACATCTCCCACACGAATATTCCATGTCTCGCAACCGTACAACAGAACTGAGTGCACTGCGGCACAGTACACACGGCCTTCCAACTTCAGTGAAATATCGGACCGACGCCACAAGTGCTCCAGTCCATCGTGCGCCACCCGAGCCTTCGATATACAGGTGCTCATCTCTATTCCCTTGTTACCACCGTTCGACACACAGCTACTAAGATGAGTAAAACAGCGCACAACTGTTAGTGCCTCTCCATCCAGCATCAAGTTCGGGACTACTGTCGTCTGGTCCTGTAGTAGCACTTTACACTTTGAAAGTGCAAAGCACATGTCAAACCGAGCTACACACATCGGGAGTCTGTCTAGTGCACGTTGTGCATGGTCCGCGGATTCGAACAGGCACGCAACATCGTCCGTGTAACTTAGGTCACAGCTTCTCCACATTTCCCAGTTTGATTCCTACATCTTGGAGACCTCACAAAGCATATTTCATCACGTCAACTATAACGAAGTTGAACAGGGATGGAGAGATGGGACACCCTTGTCGAACGCCAGTAGTCGTCTCGAATGAACTTGATAGTTCACCGTATATACCCACGCGACCACAGGTATGCAAGTGCAGTGCCCGCAACAGATTCACGAACTTCATTGGATACCACTCCGGTGGACAGCACTGAATAGCACTGTCGGATTCACTGAGTCGAACGCGCCTTTCGAGTCGACAAAGACTTCGATCGTAGGGTGGTAGTGTACGTGGCGATATTCCCGCGAACAGGTACCAAACAACGCAGCATTGTCGAGACTAAAATCTTAGTAACTATCGGAATTAAACTAATCCCACGATGATTACTACAGTCACTCCGTGTGCCCTTCTTGAAGATGGGTACAATCAGTGACCCACCCCACGATAACGGAGTACACTCCTCGTTCCAAATATCACAAATCAAGCAGATAAGTCCTTTCATCAGAGCTGATCCATCCAGTTTGAAAAGAACCGGAGGAATTTCGTCGGGACCAGGTGCTTTTTCCCTTTTCGGAAGTCGAATATTCGACTCCACTTCCAATTACTTTGGGGGGTTGACAAACAACTCCCAACTGACGCCGCAACTGTCGACGCACCTTATTTACATCTTTGCAGTTAGGGAGCTGCCGTTTTCGCTTCATTAGGCCCAACGACCCTAGCGAGACCCAGTGCCTTCGATGAACGCTAGATCTAGGACCACAGGTGAAATCTGCTGCCAAATGCACCGCCTGCTTGATTTTATCCCACTGTTCGTCTACACCGCTGCTCGCCGAATTCCTTAGTTCGCCAGATAGCTACTCTTCATAGCTGTTGCGAACAGCGAACCAGACAAACGTCCTACGGCCACCTGGTTTGCGGTCTGCGTTGACTGGTGTTGAGCTGCTACAAAAATCGCACCTAAGTTAGTGTGGTGTGATTCGACGTATGTGGCCCAGAACGATCTACACTTCTGGACAGACCGTTGCCAGCGGCAAAGCGCCATGTCGTTGTGCGACGCGATCCGTCAGAAATTCGTGCCAGACAGGAATAGACAATTGTCTGCTAAAACATCGAGAAGCCGGTCCCGTTGTCTATTCGCCGAGGAGGCAGGGCGCAGCGCCCATCCAGACAAGCATTGAACGTACCAAGCTTTCCAAATTGGGCATTGAAATCACTTGCTACCGTTACAAAACCAGAACCTTTGCTATTCCGAACAAGAGTGACGGGGTCGTCATAAAACTTTTTCATGTCGGCACTAGTCTTTTGCAGTGTATACTGAGATGACAAACAGATTGCGCCTAACACAGCTATTCTTCCAGGCATCGACTAATCCCCGCAGCTCACGAGCGACTGCTGACCAGGATCCAGTTCAAGAGGGCCGCTTCAGCCTTATTACCGAAGAATATTCCTACACTGCATTGGCCCATAGCTTCAGTTGCTTTGTCTCCTGAGATATCTTGACGAGACATTTGGCGCAGTCAGTTGAATTACTCTACTCAAATCCTGAATTCACGTTTCACTCCACGCAGCAGGCATCAATCGAAAGTGAGTCTACTGTCATGGCCATACAAGCCTATTGGCCAGCCTGCCAGCGCACATTGAACGAACTGAGATTCAGAGGATGACGAGGCTTGAGAAAATGTGAGCTAACAGACTGAAAACCACCTACTACACTACTTGACAATAAACCGTTGCGAGTATCGGGCGTGTTATCAGTTGGGACACTACGGGTAAGCAGAGCAGGCAAAGAGAGTGGGTTGGAGACAGAGAAAACAGGTTGAACAAAAGAGGGAACCCTGAGCAGCAGCATACTCATCACAATTCACCGCACTTGCGTCCGATGCAATGGACAGCGCGGTCCTGATTATCCTGCGCGACGACTGATGCAGTATGGAATTTATTTGTAGGCGTATAACTCATGAGGATTGGTGGAAATGGACGGATGCTGCTAGGGAGTCCAGCCACTAAGCAGAAGAACGATTAGGGTTCTTAACCAAATCCTTTGGTTCTGACAAGAACCTGACCGCAAGGCAGCGTAGTATAGCTGAATGGAAGCTCATCTACTCGGATCAATTATTCTCCCATTCGTATTTACGAGTGAGCTGCCAACTCAGACCAACTTGCGACCGGGGGGACCAGGAGGCTACTCCGTCAGGCCCTCACCTATTGACCTTCCAGGCATGATTGGATCTTCGGCTTGAAATAAGCCATCCTGTATAGCTCGTTGGGTAATGGAAACACGCAAGCCGCCAAGGTGCAGTCTCGTTGTGACGGCTTCCGGTTAACCGGCGTTGGTGTGGCTCTCGTGAGGGTGCTCCATTTGACATTCGTCACCCATCTATACGCAGTGAGAGTTCAATGTTCGTGTGAATTAAATAATCATCGCTCTAAGAGACGCAACTTGTTTGTCATCTTGCTTAGCGTATGCGCCAAAAGAATGCAGCCCAGATCCAGCCAAGTAAAACTTATCAAAAAGCTGCACAACCTCTTACGTAGAGCTGGGCCGGTTGACATCGTGATTTTGGCGGGATACATGAATCCTAGATTTGGTCGGCTATCCTCGAACCCGGCGCATCAGGGAAGTTCTTTTGGTCTTCATTCGTGTCGTTTTGAAAACGAGGAACGGTTATCGGCTTTGTGCTCAGACCATAGATTGTTTCTCACCAGTACGCGCTTAAGACGTCCCAATCACCGATACACTACCTGCCGTCCGCCGTCCTCAAATCAGCAGTGGACCCAAATCGACCACATCGCTATTAGTCACAGATGGCGTGACTGTTTATAAGATTCCTGGTCGTACTGGAACAGTCCCCTCCTCGACTCCAACCACGCAGTAGTTTGTGCTAAGCCGTCCATGTGTATTGACGGGCGCTTAAAACGCACGTTGCAGCGTCGGTTAGACTGCGACAACCTACCTAATCTAATCAACGTTTCACTCTTCCGAAGTACACTGTCTGAAAAGCTAGGATTGCTTACACCTAAAATCACCAGTGAGCACTGGTCGCTTATCCAGAATTTCTTGTGTTCTGCTGACTCAGAGAGTTGTGGCCTGACTAGCTGCGTTTTGACACCCTGGATTTCTGCTGAGTCTCTACACCTTGACGCACGCCAGTCCACCGCAATTGGTAGCGAATATGATGGAGCACGGCTCATAACGAGACGTGAACTCAACGCAAACTTGCGTAGGAATCCCGAGATCCGGTGGTCGTGGAGGGTTATGGATAATTTCCTCAAACTGTTTCACCTCATCCAAGCTACCGGTAAGAAAGCACTAGGGATGGGCGAAACGGTCTATGAGGCTGATGGTTCGCCTATTTATAACCAACAGCGACGTTTCGTACGCTTTGTAGAGCATTTTCAAGCAAAATTCAGCTGGCATTTTGCGTCAGCCGTTCCTGCGTCTACTCAGGCAAGCGTCCACTGCGACATTGCAACAGACCCACGAACTGAGGTGGAAAATCGCAAGGAAATCCGAGTCTTAAGATATCATAAAGCACCGGGCTCAGATGGGCTTTCCTCAAATGTTTAAACATGGTGGAAGCGAAATGGTCCGAGAACATCAAGTTTTGTTTCCGAAAATTTGATACTCCGAGAAAGTTCCCTCCTCGAAAAGGAGGGAAAATCGGTTGTCGTCCCCATCTTATAAAAGCGCCTCTGTGGTAATTATCCTAACCATAGGGAAGTTAGGCTAGTCCCGACAGCGTCAAAGCTGTTTGCGTCCATCAACTTCAACCTGTCTCTTCTGTACCCAACCCAATCTGCTTGCCCCCTTCTGCCTACCCATAGTATCTCCATTGATAACACGCCCGATACTAGCAACGGTTTATTGTCAATTAGTATAGTAGGTGGTTTTCAGTCTACTAGCCCACATTTTCTCAAGCCTCTGAATCTCGGTTCGTTCAATGTGCGCACTTTAATACAGGCTGGCCAACAGGCTTGTATGGCTCTGACAGTGGACTTACTTTTGATTGATGTCTGCTGCGTGAGTGAAACACGAATTCAGCATGCAAGTAAAGTAATTCAACTGACTGCGCCTAATGTCTCGTCAAGATATTTCCTTCACACTTTGGGAGACGAAGCAGCTCAAGCTATGGGTGAACGCGGTGTAGGAATAGTCCTGAGTGAGACGGCTGAAGCAGCCCTTCTAGACTGGATCCCAGCCAACAGTCGTTTGTGAGCCATGAGACTGCAGGGTTATTCGGCGTCCGGAAGGAAAGTAGTGTTAAGCACAGTTTATTTCTTACCTCGGCATATGCTCCAACAGGCTGTAGCACTGGCATGGAGAAAGATGAATTCTACGGTGACCTCGTCACTCTTGTTCGGAAGATCAAACGCTCTAACATTGTAGTGGTAGCAGGTGATTTCATTGCACAAGTTGGAAAACTTAGTGCATCGGGGTCCTGTTTAGGTGGGCGATACGCCTTGCCTGCTCAGCGAACAGACAACGGGGAAAGACTTCTCCAATTGTGCGCAGTCAATCATTTATTCCTATCTAGTACGAATTTCCGACACAGTTCGCGTCGCACTGCGACATGGCGCTCTAACTCGACAGGTACTTTGATTCAGATTGACCATATCGCAGTTAGCTACCGCTGGCGCGGTTCTGTCCAGAACTGTAGGTCATACTGGACCACGTACGTCGAATCGGACCATGCGTTAGTTTTAATGCGATTTTTGCTGCATCTCAACGGCTATCGACGCAGGCCACAAACCCGATTGGCTGTCGAAAGTTTGTCTGATTCGGCTGTTCGCAACAGCTACGAACAGAAACTATCCGAGGGACTAAGAACTTCGACGAGCAGCAATGTAGACGAGCAGTGGGATCAAATTAAGCAGGCTATGCATTTGGCAGCAAATTTCGCCTGTGATGAATAGTGTCGTTACTGGGTTAGGTTCTAGCCGAGAGATGGAAGTTGCGTCCGCTTCAGGTAACAGTCAAAAGACTGTTTAAGCTTATACGCGACAGCGGTGGGCTACACCGGCGAACTTCGTGTTAGTGAAGTCGTTGTGCGACTAGATGAGAGCTTATTCATGGTTAGACAGGAAGACTGGACCGTTGGGAGACCATGGCAAGGACAGCTTTTGTCTGGCCACAGGCTAAGGATTTGTCCGGCGCGGCTCTGAGAGCTGTGAAATCTATGGGAGGCTGTTACCTTGATCCCGTAAACGGAATTGGAGTGGCAGTCGAATATATCGACATTCTGAAGGGGAAAAAGCAACGCGGCAGTCCGACGACCCGTCCCGCAGTTCTCTTCAATGAGCGGGAAGCGCTTGGCTGAATCACTTACCCTCACTGGCTTTGTGATAATTACAGAACGAGGAGCTTATTCGTCTATCGTGGGGTGAGTCAACTGTTTACACTTCTTCAAAGAAAGGGTACACGGAGAATGACTGCAGCAATCATGCTGGGATTAGTTTAATTTCCGATAAGTTACTAAGGTGTTAAGCGTCGGACCAATGCCTGCGCCGCTTGACCCACCGGATTTTTTTCCACCGAGGTAATTATCGCGAAACAACAAGGGCCGGATTTCGACCAGGTCGAGGTTTGCATCAACCAGATATTCACGCGTCGACAGATACTGGAAAACGACGGCACACGCCTCGGCGCCCTTACGACCGTAAGTCTTATCTCGGACTTGGACAGGTGCTTTTCGACTCCGCTGGGTTCGGACCGGGCCACTAATCAGGTTGCTGCTCCACCGGAAGGTATGCCAACGAAGTTAGTGAACTTTGGAGCATTGTTACTCGCTCAATACCGCACGTCGCGTGAGGGTATTAGGGCAAACCCTGTCACGTTCAGTCCGAAAACGGACTAGTGGCGTTCGGGGACAGAGTGTACCCACCTCTCCATTCTTGTTCAAACATTCGTATGGGACGAGGTGATGGAAGATGCTTTTAGGAGTTCCGGGGGACGCAGGAGTTGACACTGGGTTTAAATTCGGGGAGACGGTGTGTGGGACCTTAGATTAGGCAGACGACGGTGACGTGTGCCCTGTTCGAGTCTGCGGGACCGATGCACAATGTGCCACTAGATAGCTTTGTTCGAGATCGGTTGCTGGGATTTGGTATGTGCTTTTGCACCTCCAAAGTTATTAAAGTGCATTTTACAAGACTGGACGACAGTTTGTTATCTGACTTGATGACTGGATGGAGAGGAGCTGGACGATTGTGGGACCGTTCTCACTTACCTTACGGTAGCTGACGTGTCCAACGATGTAAGCTCGAATTGAAGTTAGTATGCGTTGATACTCAGGGCATCGTTGCGCTTACGCTGGATTGAAGACTTGTGGCGTCGGCCTGCATATTTCACTCGAAGTTGAAAGGTCGTGCCTGTACCGTTGCCGCAGTGCACTCAGTTCTGTTGTACGGTTTGCGAGACCTGGAGTGTGCGTGTGGCCGATTTTTCGTCGGTTGAAGGTTCTTGAATGACCGATTTTTACGTAGTATGCTAATGATTGGATGGAGTTACCGGATGCAGTAATGTGAAGAGTCTGGAATCTAAGTAGTGGGGTGTCACTTCTGAGAATAATATTGTTTCAGCCAGTATGGAAAACTTAGTAGATTATAGCTGGTTGGGTCACGTGTTGCGTATGACGAACACTCGTCTACCATACGGTGCCCTATTTTGTGATTCTTTCTTTAAGCGAATTAGAAGAAGCCAATCGTGGATGGCAACAGGATGATCGTGCAAGCGTGGATGAGAAAATTGTACAGACGACTTAGTTAAAGTAGGTTGTCTGACTCTCGTGGCTTGGGGTACCGAAAGACTTCGTCGACGTGTTAGGGCTGGGAGACACTGAAGGATTATGGCAAGGAAACGTGTGACAGTGGCCAGATCGTGCTTTGTTCATTTTGTACTTGGAGTCAAAATGATTGAAACACGTTGCCGTTTGTGCAGTTTAGCTGTGTTCCGGGATGTTGGTTGCAGCAGCATCTTAATCCTCTTCACCCCATGTAGCTCCATCTTCTGACCCCCTTGGGTTATTCACCTTTTTATAATAAACGTGTAACTGGGGAAAAGCTCCAGCTAGCGATCAGTACGGATTTGCCTTGCTGTTTAACACTGAATCGGTTTAGTGCATGATAGTAGATAGCTTCTTTGGAGATTTGCCTTGAGGCTTATCGTAAACTGTCGGTTGCACGCCGACGCATTCTTATTCGCTATCCTTGCAGTTAGGCAGCTGGCGTTTCTGCTCCATTCAGAATCAATCGAGACTTGTGAATCCAGTGTCTTTGGATGAAACGCTAGATTCTTAGGACCACAG